>ML795992.1:100119-128393 GCA_009831015.1 Picea engelmannii
CCCTCTCCCCCGGGAACTCAACGCAATGGAGACCATTGCTTCCTAAGGAGGGAGGATTGATCCAAGGGGATATCGGTGGCCAACCACCTTTTTCAAATGGCTCGAAACGACTTTCTGGCAATTTTGGCAATTTACTATTTTTAGCAGGTTTTAACTTCCGGGGCCATTTTGAGGGCCTAAATGAAGGTTTTTAGAGATCTAGGTTCTCAATGATAACCAAAGGCATGATTGAGCCATCAAAATGAATCTCCTCGACGATACCTTTCCAACGATCTATCACACGCCTAAAACGAAGATCGTATGCAAAAGTTACGACCCCGGGAAGTTGATGCACCAACTTACCCAAACGAGGCCCACATGACTTTTAGCGCTTCATCTCCTAGGGTTAGGTTTTTGGATGTCTAGGACTTTTGGCATTCCCATTTATTGTAAAAGGGCCTTCAAAGCCTCATTGTAATCATCTTCTTGCGAATGTGAGTAGCCGTCACATCTCTTCTCAGAGATAAGCTGCCACCATTCTAGCGAGTCTTTCACTCTGTATTTTTACAGTCTCTGTACATTTCTTTCATTAATAGAAATTGTGTATTACTGTATCTCTGTGTTTATGGTTGCATCTTTGATATATTTCTGTTATATTAATGGATATACGCGATATCTCTGTGCATTTATTTATTATATCTCCGCTCTCATTTCGTGCCGAAAATAATCCGGATCACCTTGCTTTTGCAACACCGGAATGAGCCTCTCTCCCCTAGGGTTCCGTCTTTAAGGCCCTGCTTTAGCAACACCTTGAAACCTTTCCATTTAGTCTTTTGGAATCTCGTCCCCTTCAAATTATGCATCCTTCACTTTCTGACTCCATTTAACCCTTAAGCACTGATCTCCAGCCTCCAACGTTGAAGTGAAATCAAATCCAAACACTCTCAAACTTGTTTTAAACTGAAACCCTAACTACACTAACCCTAGAATGCTGATGTCACCTTTGGTTATTTCATCTTGATGCAACAATGTTTCATTTTATAAGCAATTGAATGGTATTTAAGAGCAGTTATTGGATTGCATGTTGATTTGTTACATCGAATGCCATATCGTTCCAGTATCTATTGACAAGTAACATATTTATCATCGCCATTTTGCAAACATTGATTTCGTCAATATTTACTGTCAAATTGCTTACATTGAATATCATATAGTCACTTACATATGAAGTACTAACCCCATTGAATATAGCTTGCATATATCTTTCTTGTTGTTGTCTTGTTCCAGGCAGGTACATTTTCTTTGGGGGTTACTTCAAAGTGGCATTTGGCCAGACTATCTTTTTGGGTGGTGATCTGTGAAGGGGGAACTATCTTAATTCTTTTAAACCTTTGCCTCTTCAAAGCCACAGGTCACCGGGGACATCTCCCCTGGGCCTAACCTCCCTAAATAGAAATAACCTCCCCATTGTGGTGACATTGGGTGGGGAAGGTTCCTGTTTCGCCAGTTTGACCTGCTATCCTTTAGCCTCTCTCCCATCTACAAACTGTGCGATAACATTTTGGTGCCGTTTCCGGGGAACACTGAGTCAATTCTCCTCAAATGAAAAATCTTTTCGGTAAGCCTTGCCTAAGAGACCTTTTCTTACAAGCTTACCCGACGACTCCACTAGTGTGTTTTCCTTTTTTTCTTTGATAATTTCAAGCAAATTATCTGGCGACTCCACCGATGACGACCTGTAGTGGGAAAAAGTACTCAAACCCCTCTACTATGGTCACTATCACTCTAAAAAACCCTACACCCCCACTTAATCCACACAAGTGGTCTCACCCAGAGACTTTCAGTTATTTCGACCTGAGTAACATCCAAGGTGGGTTACACGACTTACCCAAAGATGCAAGTTCCTAGCTACCACTTTTCTCAGGAAAAGAAGTTCCTGGTAACTCACATTGGGACCAGTTCTGTGATAACTTTGAATTTCATTTGGCTGGTCAGGAATACCCTATTGTCTTTATGAGACTTTTTGCAAGATCTCTTGTAGAGGATGCTAAAGTTTGGATTGATGCCTGCCCAAAAGGAAGCATAAAAAACCCCGAAGAACTACAAACGACCTTTAGAATAAGATGGTGCAATATTGAGCATTCACAAGATTCTTATTCCCAATACCTTAGCATTTGCAAAGGGCCCTATGAGAGTGTTAGGGATTTCAGTGATAGTTTCAACCTTCTCCTCAAAAAGGTTTGATCAAAAGTAAGCTTAGAACAAGATATCCTCGATCATTACCTATACTCCTTAAAAGGAACCTTACAGTTCACCCTCAAAGACAGGTCACCTACAACTTTAGAAGAAGCACAAGAATTAACCTTTCAGATTGAGAGAAATCTTGAATTTGAAGACTACATTTGTCAGGTTGACCTTTCACGAGATGATGACCTATGGGACCCTAGTGATGAGCTTGTCTTGGAACTTGAGCCCCTAGGAATCCTCCAAGTCAAACTTTCTCCCACCAAAAGGAAATGGAGCCTTTCTCATGAGAGCAATACCCCTTTTCAATAACTTCCTTTGGAAACAAAGCCTCCTAAGAATGAGAGGGAGGAAGTTGAGACTTTCCCGCCTGAAACCATTAAGCGTGATCCTCCAAAAGATTTTCCTCTTTTTATCCACCAAGTGGGACACCCTTTCTCCAAGAATGGTGAGTTCACACATTTCTATGTCACTCTCCAAGTCAAGGACTCTTTCCTCCACAACTATCTCCTGCACCCAAATGCTACAACCAACATGATGACAGAAGAGGTTATGCATCAATTGGGCATGAGCCTTTCACAACCAAATACCGGAGGTGACTTTGCAAAAGGAATCATTAAAAACATGGAGATTGCCTTTGACTCCTGCCCCAACGCTCCCTTCTTGATAGATGTGGTCGTCATAGATGTCGTGAGCAATTTGGGTATTATCCTTCACAAAGGCCTTATAGAGAACTTAGAGGGAAGTTTTCATGAACGCCAATCCAAGGCAACTATCCCTCATCCTGAAGGAGGATTCTTCACCCTCTATAATGAACCTCTCATAGGATCCCAAGTTGAAACCTCTGATGAGTCAAATGATCAACTCTTGTGTATTGGTAGTGACCTAAATAATTGGTTTGTTCAAGAAGGGAAGTTAGATATCGACACCATTGAAGAAAATGAAGGAATCAAGACCTTGGAGTTTGATGGATCCCACTCGAACTCCGGATCAGGCGCCAGAATTGTTTTGACAACCCCTTCCGATGAAGTCTTCTACCATTCATATAGGCTGGAATTCCATTGCACTAATAACATTGCTGAATATGAGGCCTTGATCCTGGGGCTCAACTTAGCAATTGACAAAGGCATTACACACCTAAAGGAAAAGGGAGACTCAGACCTCATTGTATCGCAAGTTATGATGAGATTTTCCACTAAAAATGAGAAGTTGAAGAAGTACCAATACATGGCTCAATCCCTCTCAATAACCTTCAAGATAATGTCACTTGAAGCCACTCCTCGAGAAGAAAACCACGTGGCAGATGCTTTGTCTGTCTCTGCTTCTACCTTACAGCCTTGTGAGGGACCTCTTCATGATTTGTGCAAGATGGAGGTTCTTTTCAGACCTTCTGTTCCCAATAATTTGGAGTATTGGCAAGTTTTTGAAGATGACGATCAAATTATCAAGTTCATGGAGAACAACAAGGAGTTCACTGATTCACAAATTTATTTCCTAATTGATTCCATGAACCTGGAAGTTATTAACCTTCAAGGAAATACCTTGCCAAAGGGTTGTGTTCCCCTAGAAAACCTTTTTGATAGGCATGATGTTTGCAAAGGAAAAAGACCCAACAAACAAGCTAATGAGGCCTTGAGATTCAATATCAGCACTAAAATAGATTCAAGAATGATCAAAATAGGTAAGGCACCACCGAGAAAGAGAGGGTAGATATTTTGGCACTAGTCAGGAAATTCAAGGACACCTTTGCTTGGAACTACGATGATTTGAAAGCCTATAGGGGGGACGTTATGCAACACACTATATATTTGGTAGAAGGAGCCAAACCTTTCCGAAAAAAGCTAAGACATATCAATCCAAAGTTGGAAATCCAAATACAGAAGGAAATCCAGAAGATGGTTGACGCTGGCATCATAACCCCTATCAAATATTCCTCTTAGATGTCGAATTTGGTAGTTGTTCGAAAAAACAATGGTGACATACGTTTGTGTGTTGACTTCCGTAACCTCAACCAATTGTGTTTGAAAGACAATTACCCGCTCCCGAACATGGAAAATTTTCTTCAAAGGGTCACAAGGGTAAGGATGATGTCTATGCTGGATGGGTTTTTCGGATACAACCAAGTCTTTCTTAAAAGAGAAGGCCAGCTCAAAACCGCATTTACCACACAGTGGGGAACCTTTATGTACTTAAGAATGTCGTTTGGTCTTATGAATGCCGGTGCCACTTTCCAAAGAGAAATGGATTTTTCCTTCAGGGACCTTATACAAAAGGTCATAGAAATATACCAGGATGACCTTACCGTTGTGTCTAAGGATAGGAAAGACCATCTCTCACACCTCAGGATTGTTTTCGAGTGATGCAAAAAGTATGGTATCTCGCTGAATCCCAATAAATCCTTTTTTGGTATTGATGAAGGAAAGTTTTTAGGTCATGTGGCTTCGCAGGGAGGAGTCTCCATTGGCCCCGAAAGGGTCCAATCAATAAAGGACGTCTGGCTCCCAAACAACATAAAATCTTTACAATCCTTTCTTGGAAAAATCAACTTCATTCGTAGATTTGTGCCAAACTTTTTCGAAAGGATAAAACCTTTGAGCACCTTGCTAAAAAGAGGTGTCACCTTCAGGTGGAATGATAAGACCAACAATTCCTTTGAAGGTATTAAAGATGCTATCTCCCAAGCTCCTGTCTTGATCAACCCTGATTTCTCACAAGATTTCATAATTTTCTCGTTTGCATCCTAGGATACTATTGTCGGTGTCCTGATGCAAAAAGATGCTGATGGTTATGAACATCCCATGGATTTTATGAGCAAGGTCCTTATAGATTCCGAGTTGAATTATTCTATCACTGAGAAACAAGCGTATGCCCTCGTCAAGTCCCTCAATCACTTTAGAAACTACGTTGGCTACAATAAAATCAAGGCTTATGTCCCATACCCAACTATAAAAGATGTCTTGTCACAACAAGACTGCATGGGTACTAGAGGAAAATGGGTTTCCAAAATCCAAGAGTATGAATTAGAGATAAAACCCATCAAAATAATAAAGGGACAAGGTTTGGGCCATATGCTGACCGAGAGCAACCAAGAAGCCATACAAATGGGTGAGAATGAGCAAGTAAACGTGATGGTCAACGAGTTAGAGCATGATGAGCGTATTCTGATATCATCTATTATCTAAAGAACCTATCTTGCCCTGATCACCTGGTAGACTACAAAAGAAGGGCTTTGAGATTGAAAGCTATGAAATACTGCTTGATTGAAGATGGACTTGGGTGGAGAAATCCCAATAGGGTCATACTTAGATGTGTGAACAAAGAAGAGGAAAATAAGCTACTGGAAGAATTACACTACGAATAATGTGGTGGGAACTTTGTAGCTCGTACTACTGCCCACACGATCCTAAGGGGTGGCTATTATTGGCCAACACTTTTTTTCGATACCCCCCAGCATGTCCAATGTTGCCAGCCCTGCCAGTGCTTCTCCAGTAAACCAAAAATCCCAGCACAACCCCTGAAGCCCGTAGTGATAGAAGCACCTTTTCAACAGTGGGGTTTGGACTTTGTTGGTGAGTTCAAGGACAATTCAAGTAATGGATACCGGTGGATCCTAATAGCCACAGACTATTTCACCAGATGGGTTGAATCTATTCCTACGAAAAAGGCCACCGAAGAAGTAGTCATGAATTTTCTGGAAGACTGAATCATTACAAGGTTTGGTGTCCCTTCCAAGATCACTATAGACAATGCCAAAGCTTTCAACTCAGATGATCTGGTAGAATTTTGCTTCAAAAATGGCATTGTCCTATCCCATTCCTCCAACTATTACCCACAAGGGAACATATTGGCATAATCAACCAATAAAAACCTGATGAATATGTTGAAAAAGGTTGTGGGGGAAAATAAAAAATCCTGGGATAGAAAAATAAAGTATGCATTATGGGTAGACCGAATAACAACAAAAACTTCCACGGGAAGAACTCCTTTTGAGCTGATATATGGACTAGAAGCAAAACTTCCTGTGAACCTCCAGATTCCTATCCTCTGTTTTGCTCAACAATACGCTACAGATGCAGAAGCAATCCAAGGAAGGATCAATCAACTAATAGAGCTAGATGAGACAAGGAGGAGTGCCTTTGGTCAAATGGAAAGAAATCAACAGAAGATAAAAAAACACCTTTGACCATAAAGCTAAGGAAAGAAACTTCACCGAAGGAGATCTCGTATTTCTATGGGATAAGAGAAGAGAAAAACCTGGTTTGCACAAGAAATTTGACTCTTTATGGGCAGGTCCTTATAAAATCATGAGTTGTGTAGGTACAAATTCTTTCAAATTAGAGACCATGGAGGGAGAAGCCCTGAAGCTGCCAGTGGACGCTTTACATATCAAGCGTTACTACCCATCGACAACCTGACTTCACAGGTAAGTATAGGTAAGTAGGCATTTTGTGTTCGTGTATTATACCATTTGCATTTCATGTTAGTTTGCTTCCACATTTGCATTATTGATTGTTTTCTTTTAGTTCACATATATATCTATGTATGTTGGGGTGGCATTACCGCCCCATTTTTTTTACTGATGCCCCTATCAGATTGAGCAGGTCTACAGGTTATGCCAGAGATGTTGAGGTTCTCATGTGCTCTACGGTGAGCACATGTCCTCGAGTTGGAGCCAGATGTTATCCCCGATTTTTAGGGATAACTAGGAGATCATGTCTCGAGGCCCACAGGTCCTAGACATGGAGTATCGAGAGCAGGATTGATCTGAGCATGGCCCTGGAGGGCCCATCCTTTCTTCTTCCATCAGCTTTGTCTTGTCAACAACAACAACATTCATCACCATTGGATTGGTCTTGTATCAGAAGAGGTTCTTGCTCCATGAGGTAATTGGTCTAGGTATCATGGTATGTGTCACTTTTGATCATTGAAACCTTTAAATATATGCATCTGATTCCTTTTATCTCTAACAAATACTTGGATCTTACATTAGCCTACATGACCATGCTTGGGGAAATTGACTGGGTGCCCTAGCAAGCTTGTTCCCATAGGTCTTGGTTTACCAATGGGGGGATTTATGAAAATCCATCGTCCGCTCCCATCATAGAACCACTGTTTCATCTCATCACCCGCCCATTCCCCTTGTCCGGGCATTGGGTTGACCTGTTTGTAGGATTGCACCTTATCTCGTGGGAAGAAGGGGATAAAGGCCCAGAAGGTAAAAGCAGATGGTAAAAGACAAAATCCTAGAAACAAAACCTCGATATGCTTCACCCAGGGATCCCCGAGAAGGCAATAAAATATCTCTTAGCAAGAAACAAGAGGGACCCAGAAAATAACAAACAAGACCTAGTCAGAGGATAGGGGCTCTCATCATGAGCCATCCTATTAGGTTCATGGGTACCTAACAATATGACATTGCCACCATCTGGTTACCACACCAGGGCAGTGACCTTTGGTTGCATGGCAAAGGGAAAGGGGGTCTCATCACGAGCCAACCTTCTCATATCCGTGAAAGTACTTGTGGGTAACACTGTCAGCTCTGGTCACCATGCCAAGGCAATGTCCTCTAGTTAGCCCTTGAATAAAAAGAAAAAGAAGAAGAAAAAGAAAATAAAAGAAAAAAGAAAGAAAAGAATAAAGGCAAGAACGGGCTCGGAAAAAATGCATCCATGACAGGTACAACTCGCCTTCTACAAAGGAACCCACTGATAACATTGTGCATCCTTGGCCCTCACTGCACCCACATGTCTGGACAACCCCTAGCCACATCACCTCACTTACATGGCTTGGATGAAATCTTCCTGGGAACTTTCCTTTTCTTATGGACATTAGCCCAATATGACGTCTTGTCTTTTTCTCCAATCTTGTATTGCAGGTTTTTGTAACATCTTTGAGCTATTGAATGATGTATTAGGGTTTTTATGCATATGTTTAATAATATTGATGATGAGATGTGATTAACATTGTTATGATCCCAATGACTGATGAGCCCATGGAGGGCATATCTTTTGATGTGCAGGGCCATGCCCGAAGGACAGGTACCATTTGGACCAGTACACATGGGGAGATGACCAGTTCGGACCTCCATGGGGCTGAACAGCCAACCATATGGATGTTGAGACCCCATCAGGGGGTAGAGACAAGATGGATATGGATCATGGCTTTTTCACCAGAGAGGAAGAGGACGTTCCATCAGAGGCACTCCGACAGGACTAGACCTGGGGGGAATGACCCCTTTTCAGTGGAACGCCAACCTTGGAAGGCTTGGGACTTCTCCATCTTCACCATGATGTCATCTAGCTTCATGGATGCTTTTGGAGGTAGACTGGGTAGCAGTGGTATGTGTGGCATGTTGGAGAGCCCCCTTGGGGGCTAACATTTTTCTCCTTGGTGTCTCATTTGCCCTAGAAAGGGCTAGCACCTCCCTTGAAGGGGATTTCACTCTCATTTTTACTTGATTAGGGATTTTACTTAACATTTAATGTAAAAATAGTATGATTTTGACATTATGGCCTTGTTGGCCTTTTTTATGACCTAAAAGGTAAATTTAGGTCATTGATACACTATATATTGAGGGTTTTGACTATCATTTTGATCATCAATTATCACTCACTCATAGTGAGGTCTGATTTTTAAATCCCTATTGGGGTTTTTGGCTGAACTAGTGATGCACACTTGTTGAAGGAAGAGATTTTTTGGTATTTATGGTGTTTCTCTTGAAGGAAGGTGTTACAACTAGGGTTTGCATGGTTATTTCTTCATGAATTGTAAGTGTTTTTCTGCAAAACTTCTTATTGAATGGTTGTAGTTTAAATTTCTTGCATATTGCTTATAAATTTGATGAATCAAAACCCTAGGGGACAAACATACAAGTATGTCGTTGTCTCATGTCCCCTGATAGAGAAACCTTTAGCCATTGAAAGAGAAGAAGAGAGCCTAGCCATAGCTACACTCCTTGCTTCTCTCTCCCCTATGCTAGCCGTACCTTTAGAAATCCAAGAGAGGGAGACGTCCTAGGCCTAGGTTATCTACACCTAGGGTTGTTTTTCCCTTAGGGTTTGAAGAAAGAGCCCTGCCGCAACAACACTCTCCCTCTTTAAGCTCTCTCATATTGTTTTTTTGCTTTATCTGAGCTAGCCATTTTCCAGGAAGGAGGAGAGAGTAGGAGGCCTTTCTTTTGCAACACCGGAGTGAACCTCTCTCCCCTAGGGTTCCGTCTTTAAGGCCCTGCTTTAGCAACACCTTGAAACCTTTCCCTCTAGTCTTTTGGAATCTTGTCCCCTTCAACTTGTGCGTCCTTCACTTTCTGACTCCATTTAACCCTAAGGCACTGATCTCTAGCCTCCAACGTTGAAGTGAAATGAAATCCAAACACTCTCAAACTTCTTTTAAACTGAAACCCTAACTAAACTAACCCTAACCTACTAACCCTAGAATGATGACATCACCTTTGGTTATTTCATCTTGATGCAACAACATATCATTTTATAAGCAATTGAATGGTAGTTACGAGCATTTATTGGATTGAGTGTTGATTTGTTACATCGAATGCCATATCGTTCTAGTATCTATTGACAAGTAACATATTTATCATCGCCATTTTGCAAACATTGATTTCGTCAATATTTAATGTCAAATTGCTTACATTGAATATCAGATAGTCACTTACACATGAAGTACTAACCCCATTGAATATAGCTTGCATATATCTTTCTTGTTGTTGTCTTGTTCCAGGCAGGTACATTTTCTTTGGGGGTTACTTCAAATTGGCCTTTGGCCGAACTATCTTTTTGGGTGGTGATCTGTGAAGGGGGAACTATCTTACTTCTTTTAAACCTTTGCCTCTTCAAAGCCACAGGTCACCGGGGACGTCTCCCCTGGGCCTAACCTCCCTAAATAGAAAGAACCCCCCCATTGTGGTGACATTGGGTGGGGAAGGTTCTTGTTTCGCCAGTTTGACCTTCTATCCTCTAGCCTCTCTCCCATCTACAAACTATGCGATAACAATAACAATTTAACTTTAGGTAGAACCCCAAATATTTGATCCCTTCTAATAAGGTCATTTTTTGAGCTGATATCAGGTTGCAGAGGGAGGTATGTTCCACATCGGAGCAATTATTCAGGATGATGCATGCCTTTTCCATATTAATCATCATTCCCGATATATATATATATATATATATGAAAAAAATAACAATTACAAAATTCAAACATGGTAGAAAAAAATTATAATTACAAAATCTACACAAAATAGACCAATTCACGATGAATATTAATAAATAGAATATAACAAAAATTAAAAAGAATATTGTATAAAACTAAAATAATGGTAGCCGAGCCAAATACCATCCTGTTGTAGAATAGGAAGAAATAATTGTATGGTCATTATCCATATGGTTATGAATAAAATTACATTATCAAATTTATTGAGTATTTATCTAATGGGTGTCAATTCAAACATGGTAGAAAAAAATTAATAATTGCAAAATCCACACAAAATAGACCAAGTCACGATGAAATATTAATAAAATAGAATACAGCTAAAGTTAAAAGAATATTGTATGAAACCAAAATAATAGTTAACATAAAACATTATAATTTCATAAGTTAATGTTAGTTATTATATTTTTCATAAATAATTTAACATAAAACATTATAATTTCAAGGGACATAAAACATTATAATTTCATAAGTTAATGTTAGTTATTATATTTTTCATAAATAATTTAACATAAAACATTATAATTTCAATGGATTTGGCTGCTAAATAAAGTCTACAGAGGTATATAAACCCTACCTCCCTCTAGATTTGAACCTGTGACCTCCAAGCATGAAACACATGTTCCTAACCATTATGCCCACTTAGGTTGTATTATATTATATTATAACAATAAACTACCATTATTTGTTGGTTTTAGTATTACTTTTAGTAGTGATGAAGGAAACAAAGGCTGACAACCTTTAAAATATGGAAGGAAGTACTGAAGTGGAATCTGAAGTGACAAATGTATCTTCTTGTTTATGGCAGAAGAAACAAGGTCATATGAGAAATAAATAATTGCAAGTACTAGTAAGTTGTAAATAACTTCCAGACTTAAAATCTTTGTTTTTGAATTCATGCTTGCTTTATATCTCTGCAAGTTATGATGGTGAAAAGTGATGTAGAGTGTGGGATCCTACTGCCCAAAAAATTGTCGTTAACAGAGATATAGTATGTATGGAACAACCATAAGGGTTTTTTCAAGATAACAATGGAATATTTGTTTGCATGCTAGAGGATTCATTGGATGGCCTAATGGTACCCAGACAATTGTACAAGAGGTTTGAATCTTTCATGGCGAGCCAAAAATTTTCAAGGGGTAAATATGACTATACTGTTAATAGTACATTCACTATATTGATGTTATTTACTGACGATATGCTCGTTGCAAGCCGAAGCATGGTTGAAATCAGTGATATAAAGTATTAGTTGGACATGACATTTCAGATGAAGGATCAAGAAGAAACATAACAAATTTTGAGAACAAAAGTACGAAGAGACAGAATACATGGTAAGTTGTAGTTAGCACAACAGAATTTGATACTGATGAAGTTTAGTATGAACATTGTGAAACCTATTAATACCCCTGTTGCTTTCCATGATAAGTTTTTTTCAAGTTTAAGTCATGTTTATATAGAAGAAAAGGTTATGTCTTTTATACTGTATGCCATTACACTAGGAGGTTTGTTGGATGCGATGAAACGGTTAAGACCATATATTTCACTTTTAGTTGATGTTATCAGACACATGCAAAATTCAGGTGAAGCAGTGAAATGGGTGCTTCATATTTTTAGAGGCACACGTGTCACCTATAATGGCTACAGTGAGTTAATATGTGATAATTTAGATTTTGCAGGTATTTTGGATAGAAGGAGATCTACCTTAACATATGTCTCAAAGAATAATTTTGAAAGACATGTTGGAGGTGGAGTGATCCCTAAGAAAATCCAAACTCGAGAAAATTATACAGATGTGTTCACGAAACTAATGTTATTAGAGAATCCACAGTGGTGATTGGATTCTCTTGGCTTGCAACAAAGGTGATGAATAAATTGGACATGATATTTAGGTAAATTGTTTTCAAGGTGGATATTGTTAAGATATGCCAACCAATTTCCCATGTTATTATGGATTGTAGCATATTTAGTTGCTCATTTATATTAGCTTGTTGTTGAAACAATTCACCCATTTTTGGGATCCACATTAATGTAATCAGTTCTATAAACTGTGAAGAGCTACTGGATGAAATATCTCCCTTGAATGATAAATCAACCAAATATCATTGTCCCGTGGATGTTTCCATGTATAGGGTTTTACCATGTAAAAATGTTTTGTTAAATTTTTGTGATTGATGTTGTCTTCGTGCTATAATTTGTGCCATTAAAATCTGGTTAATTTATGCTTTTGCTGCAAAACAGGGAGGAACACATAGGAAAAAATGTACATTAATTTTAGAAAATTAAAAACTATTTACAAATTCTTCTCAATTTTGAAAAATAAAAACCTGTGGTGTGTCATGTGGAACGGGACAATACCCCCAAAAATCGCATGTTTGGGTGTTTTTGGAAAAAAAAATGGTCGTTATTCATGGAGTTGAATCTATCTGAAATTGCACACTTGTTTAAGTGCATAAATATGATTGGACTTGGTCAATAATATATCAACAAATCTAGTATAGAATTGGGGTGGAATTTTCATATTGAAATGGGAATAGCCAGTAATTTTGAATTCTCCAATTTTGCATTATTGTTGCATTTATGTGTTTGATTCAACATAGTCATCCTTGCATGGTCACAATCATGGTAAATTTTTAGATGTTTATTCTCTCGGTCGAATTTATGTGAAATTGCAAGCCTATTTCAATGGAGAAATTTGATTGGGTTTGGTCAATCGACTAGAATTTTATCCTTCTTAGGAGGCTGAGGATAGAGATTTACCCATATTGGCCTTTGAAAGCCTACAAATACAAAGTTTGATATTCCAAATCTAATGTGTTTATATTGTGAATGTTGCAGACTTCTTACTGAAATTCTACTCACAATGATAATAACAACAATACGCTCACATGGTCTCCATTGTAAATGCCAATGTTATATATTGATCTCGGAGCTTGAGTATGCAGAGGGAGAAGTTGGGGCTAACAATATTAAATGGCCGTTACTAACTGCAAAGAAAGGCTAATGAAAGGTCTTTGTTATAAAACAAAGGCTTGTTTAGTTCATACTAAAGAATGTACAAAAGAAATATTAAATGTCTTCATACTATTTCTGATGGTTATTACACAGACATATACAATGACATATAAGCTAATTTCTTCATATTGTTCTCAATTTCTACTGAATTTAATGTGTTTTTTTGTGATTACATGATTTTGTAGAATCAATACTTACTATTAGTCCCCGAAGTTGTCCTTGACTACTAAGGGCAAGCTTGGGCACCTTAGTTATTACAATGTTTTATGCTTGTATGTATTTTTGGGTTTATAGGTTGTTTTATAGGTCAAGGAGTGGATATATTAGGCTACATAAGATTATGGTTACAAAGTGAGGCTTCCACCACATTCACTTAGTCAATGATAATCACTATAATCAGCTAGATAAGGACATTTAAACAGAAGAAAAAGAAGCTGCAAATTTACAATCTGTTCACTTACATAGAAGAATCTTGATTCCCAAATATCATTCAGAAACAAGAAATAAATACTTAAATGCAAATTCTGTAACAATTGAGCAAACACCAAAATCTTTATCGGTATTTAACATAAACATAAAAAATCAAATACTTTGCAAAGATTCAATTGCATTCAAGTAGAAGAGATGAAATTTAACACAAGAATGAGATAATCTAACCATCATAATGCTTTTTCCATCGAGTGTAAAGTGTAGCAGATTCCAAGTATACAATTCAGATCAATATGTCCTATAACGCCACCAAACTCAAACCCTTAACTCTGTCAACAAGTTTCCTCTTTATACACAGAGTTGGTTTCCCTAGATGCTAAAATCTAGATATAGTTTTGATTTAGTCTTGATATCTAGCTAACATATAGGGATCACATTCCATTTCATTTATTACATCACAACAAAAATTATAGACTTTAGGGAAAAGACCTAATCCTAAAGTCTAGGTTATGATTTTAAAAGATATCCTTTGACCTGAAAAGTCGAATCTGTAGTAAATGCTCCAAGTAGATATGCAAGAAAACCCAATCTTTGAACTGGTATATGCAGGCAAAAGAAAAAGGTCTTTCAACTTCACAAATTTTTTTATCTTCTTATAAAGAAGGGTTCCAAAAACTGTCACTTCTAAATCAAAATTGTCCATTGTGTACTGACATGGCCTAGGAAAAATTTTCATTGTTGAGTAGAATACTATCCCTTGGAACTTTCCTACTGCATCTTGGTCTTGAGCACCTCATTGCTCCAATATAACTTGATATTCATCTTCTTGGCCTTCTTTCCCTTTATTCTTTTCTTTCAGTTTCTGGACCTTGTCTTGTAGTTAGGCGTTCCACAACTGAAGTGCTCGTTTTTCTTGTTTTAACTCTTTGATGATTGCCTGCAATTCTTCAATCTTTTGCTTCCCTGCTGTATCCCCTATTTCTGCTCTGCATTCACCATAGTCTTCCTCAGGTGCATATCTATTTAGATAAAGTGAGAGTTTAGGATTCCTGGGCCTCATTCCACATTTGTGTTCCTTTGAGGGTGACCTTTTAATGACCTCATTCTCTGTAGATTTAGAAAATCTCTGAATTTGTTGTGTATAAATCTCTGGTAGCTCATTCATTTCTAGAGTATAAGTAGGGTCTTGTTCCATTTCACCTTCTGAATGATATGATTCAACATTTATCATTGGTTGTTGTTTCTTTTCCTTTCTGGTCTTCTTAGGAATCTTCTCTTTATCATCCTCATCTAAAATAATTAAATTATCTTTCTAGAGAGAGGGATTAAAACATAGTTACAAACTTAACAAGAGCTCTACAAAATTCTCGTTTTTTTGGGGGTCTAATTTTTTACCCCGTTTTTTGGGGGTCCAATTTTTTTACCCTGTTTTTATATTTTTTGATCCACAATGTTTCCACATTTTTTTTAAATGCTTATTTTTCATATATTTTCTATTTTTTCTAATTTGTTTTTATTCAACGATGTTTTTAGTCATTTTTTCATGCTTCTTTCAATCTTAAAAATATTTTTTACCATTTACTTTTTTGAAGTTACGATTTTTCATATAATTGTGTCTCAATTAATTTATTGTTCCATACTTTTAAAATATAGTGGAAAACACTATTTTTAACACATTGTTTACCTTTACTTCAATACATAGAAAAAAATTGTAGTTAAATAACACTATTTTTTAATATTTAGCAAAACAATATAATTCAATTTTTTTTATCAATTAAAAACTAAAAAAAACTAAGAAAAATAAAAGAATTGAAATTAAAAAAAAAATTAGATAATAAAAAAGATTATAGAAAAACTTAAAAAACTAAAGAGGAAAAATAAAACCAAAAAATAAAACAAATATTTAAACTAAGCTAAAACTAGAAAAAACAAAAACAAAACAAAAAAAGGTAAAAAAATAAATTTATGGCCCAAGAACTTTAGAAAGGTTTAAAAAACACAAAAAACAATTAAAAATATATATTAAAAAAAACAAATTAAAACACTTAAACTACAATTTTTTTTTTTTTTGAAAAACTTAAAAATATGTAAAATTTTATAAAAAAACAAACAAATTAAAAAACAAATATGCATCAGTGATGGGAAGCCATGGGGGGTGATGTCGGGCATCACCCTAGCCCCCAGGGGCTAAGCCCTGGTCCCACGGGGCCAAGGATTAGCCCCTGGGGGTTGGGGTGATGCCCAACATCACCTTAACCTCCACGGGCTAAGCCTTGGCCCCTTGGGACTAGGGCTTAGCCCCTAGGGGTTGGGGTGATGCCCGACATCACCACCCATAACACCCACAACACCCAAATAGCCCATGTGTGGGCTAGTTGGGCGTCATGGGTGTCATGGGGGGAGATGTCGAGCATCGACCCAGCCCCCACGAGCTAAGCCCTATCCCATGGGGCCAGGGATTAGCCTGTGGGGGAGGGAACGATGCCCAACATCGCCCCCCACGACGCCCAACCAACCCAAACGGGCTGGTTGGGTTCCATGGGTGCCGTGGGGGGCAATGAGACATCGCCCCCCACGACACCCCAATAATATGTAGGTTTATAATTTTTTATTTTTATTTTTTTTTATTTTTTATTTTTTTCTGCTTGCTAGTTTGTCTGTGACCTGTGGGACTAGCCTGTGGCTGAGAATCCACGACTCAGGGGCATCTAAGTCGTCAAAATCACCTAGGGATCGCACCCGGCCCGAGCCACACCAACCCTTAACATTCCTGGATTTTTTGTCCCCGCAGGTTTCGAACCAGTGACTTTAACATCACAGAGTGTCTTAACAACACACTTTCTCACCGACTGTCCTACAACTCGGGGACAATTTTAATTTTATGTTATTTCAATTTCAAAATTGTATTTTATTTTATTTTTTTTAATTTTTTCTTTTAAATGTTATTAAATTTGTTTATATTTGCGTTTTTATTTTTATTTTTTTACTTTAGTTTCAATTAAAATTGATAGGTTTTGTATTGTAATTTGTTTTTATTTTTTATTTTTTAATTTTGGTTTTCTATTTTTCTAAATATGCGTAGAAGTTTATTTCAAAATTGGTTTGAAAATTTTATTTTTATTCTTTTGTTATTGATTTTATTAAAATTGTTTGTTTTCATTTAAATATTATTTTTATAATATATTATTTTTGTCTTTTATTTTAATTTTAAAGTTTTAGTTTAAGATTTTTTAATATTTTTTATTTTAGACATAGTTTTTTGGTTGAATTTTGTCATTTTTTTTTTGTTGTTGTCTTTTTAAGTAAGTATATATATATTTAAAGGTTTTTTAATGATTCTTTTGTAGAAAATATATAATTTTTTTTTTTTTTTAAATTATTGTTTTTTAGGAATTTTTTTTTTGTTTTTTGTTTTTTTGTTTAGTTATTTTTCCTTTTCACCTTGTTTTTTAATTTTCTTTTTTTAAATTGAATTTTGAATATATATTTTTAAATGTGTTTTTTGGTCATTTAAAAAAATTTCATTTACGAAGATTTTGTTCTTTCTATTTATTTATTTTTTAATGTAAATTTAAAAAAAAAATGTAAATCAATTTTCAAGTGACCATTTGGTGTCCAATTTTGGGTTGTTTATTTACGTAGGGATTTGTTGTCAATGTCACAATTTCAACTAGGTCGTAAATAGCTATGATTTTCAAGTTTAGGAAAAACATTTTGTTTTACGTCGCATCACTTTTTGATTTAGGTGTTGATTTTAAGGTTTTTCTGAGCTATTGTCTGAGTTTCGAAGGCCATGTTTGAAAAATGTTGTAATTTTTATCCCATTTAAAAAAATGGTGCTACCAGTAGCACCTTGTTTTGATTTGGGGGTTGATTTTCATGCTTTTTATGCAAAAATATGGGTTTTAGGGGCTAGAGTTCTCATTTTGAGGTCACAATTCTCGTTAAGTCGGTAACTTTGTTTTAAACATAGCTTTCAAATTTAGCCTTAACTTGTTTGTAGGTATGGTCTTGGGCCTACTGGGATAGTTTACATGATGCTTTCCTTTACTATGTTTCACTTATGGGGGTTTCTCAACAGGTGCATCATCAATTTTTCTTTCAGGATCATTTTTCACTTCTTGCAACTGTTCTATCTTCTCCTTAGCCATTCTCCTTATATATACTTTGTCAAAACGTGTAAGCTCATGTTTTGGAGCAGAGGATTCGAGCTCCAACTTGAGTTCTTCTTGTTGTTGTAATTCAAGTTTCCTTTTACTTGATCTGGTTCGCCTAGGTACAGGGGAGAGTTCCTGCAATTTTGTAGAGCTTATTGGGGTATCATCCTTCTTTGTTGAAACCCCAGGTTTATGGTCAGAGGTTTTTTTTGTATCTTTGGACCTTGTTCACCAAACCCTAAGGAAATCAACAACTGTCTTTAGGATACTCGAACTTCACTTAATGAAAAAAGAACCAACCTTTTAATCAATCCTTGATGAAATAAACTTTTATCGACAGTTCTTGGGTATCTCTATACTCTCTTTTCCATTTTGGTCAGGCTATTCAACATATAAAAGGGCAAGCTCATTTATGCATATCCATTCAAATGCATTTAAATTCTCATATGGTAACAATAAACATAAGAGTATGTACCATCACGGGTTATGTACCTCTTGACTATTGGAAAAACACTCTGCCATTCTTCCTTTAACCACTTTTTCGGGATCCCTTGGCTCCAATCTGGATCATGATGTTCTGGAACCAGATATTGATTGCACAATTCTGTAGATAACTTAGTTTTCTTCCACCATATTTCACCATGTACATGAAGGTGACATGTTGTTCCTATTGAATGCTTTATAATGTGGATTAATACATTTCCCACTTGAGTTTGAAACCCATCAATTGTTTTTGAAAATTGCATCGAAATCTCCTCATGATGCCCTTGGAAGGTGTAGTAGAAATCGAACCAACCTCCATCAATGAATTTATGTATAATCTTGGGGTAGGCTTCCAACAATTTGACCCCTTCTGCTTCCAAATGACTAACCTAACCACTTTTCTTGGGCATCATCACGCTGACTGCGACCTATGTCAACCTATAAATGCTAGGGTTTCAACTCAATCGGGTTTCTAGAGATTCCTGCATAGACAACTGATCATAGAAGATTTCCTTCGTTGCACAATGTTGTTAGCAAACAATTTAGTTATTATAAATTGAATTCTGATATTGAATGTTCAAAATCGTGGCCTGAAACTTGAATTTGATGTATGTACTGGTAGGTACAAACTCATATTCATTTGATCATCACCCTGAATCAAATCATTATTTTTTATAAGGAGTTATGAATGTTGCACAATTCTCTGCATGGTCCTCTGACAACTAACACGAACTTCGGGATCCAAAACACGTTAAAAAATAATGGTGAGTTTAGGCGCTACAAGAATGGAGGCATTCTTGTAGTGACTTTGTCTCTCCTTTAAACTTTGGAAAATTTACACTTTGAATAGAATTATGATGGGATGCACTCAAACCATGAAAATATTCAAATTATTCTTACTAGAAGCATATGAAAATGAACTCAAGCAAAGGAAAAACACCCAAAAATTATAAAAGTGAAGTGTATAGGGGACTTGATATAAACAGGTGTATGGTGAAGCATGGTTTTTTAGAATTGAGAAGATAGGAATGAGTTTTGATAGCATAGGCTAAAAATCAAGGGTAAGAGGGGGTAATGTTTTGTGATAAAATATTAAGAACCATGCAGACCAATGCCTTCCTTTCTCACTTTATCAGTTTTGAATATCCACCCTTTTTATGTTCCCAACTACTCTGATCCCTATTTTATTTCAAATCAATCCCCCCACTGCAAGAAATAGTCGGTCGGTCTGGCCAACGTGCATACTGAAATATCAAAATACATAATTCACTGTAATCTAGCATCTCCATTGGGCCTGGAGTCTTTATTTGATCTACTTAAACACACCAAAATAAACAATATGTACAAGTGAATCAATACTGGGTCTTCATGTAAAATAATGCTTTAGAAAACATCCATTTATTGAACCCCCAAATATCTCACTGTCATCAAAATTTTGTAAGACAAAGGTGTTATTATTAATAATTTTGGATATTTTAAAAGGACCATACCATAGATTATCGAACTTACCATGTTTTGATTTTTCTTCCCTCCTGACATCCCACCTCAGAACAAGGTATCATGTTTCAAAATCATATTTTTTAGTCTTTCTATCAAATATTTCCTTGACCTTGCTTTGATGAGCTTCATATTTCTCATTAAGCATTTCTCTTTTCTGTTGGACTTCAATGATTTGAAAAATCCTTCTTTGAATGTCATTTGGTTCTTCCAACTCTTCTTTCAGGAATTTAAGTATAGGTAAACCAAGTTGGGTTGGAAAGATGGAATATGTCCCATAGACCGGTTGGAAAGGAGAAGTTCCAATTGACTTTTTGGTTTTGATCGTGTTAGCCCATAAAGCAAACTTCAACATGGAATCTCATGATCTTTTGTTTTCTGCCAACAACTTCTTAATTATTCTGACAAGACTTTTGTTTGAGGATTCAACTAATTCATTACCTTGTGGGTAATAAGGGGTAGAATGAGCCAGCTTAATGAAATCCAACCATAGAAGTAGACTTGAACGCCTAAGCATTGTCTATAATCAATTTCCTAGGGCATCCAAACCTTGAGAAAATATTTCCTTCTAAAAAGATCATGAAAACCTTATATGTTGCATTCCTTGTACGGATATACTCAATCCACTTCGTAAAATAATATGCGGTTGTGAGTATCCATCTATTTTTCCCATAAGAAGGTGGATGAATTTCTCCAATGAAATCAATGCCCCACTGTTGAAAAGGGCCATTTGCAATTAAAGGTTTCAAAGGCAGAGAAATCAACTTTTGTTTTCCTGCAAACATCTGGCATTGTTCACATGCTTTGATTGACCTGGGAAAACACATCAAAAAATATCACAGGCCAGTAATATCATGTCCTCAATATTTTTAAAGTTGTGGCTTTCCAATGGTTATGTCCTCCAAAAACTCCTTTGTGTAAATCAATTAGAACCTGCTTTTCTTCTTCCTCATCAACACATTTCAATAAAACTCCATTAGGGTCTCTCCAAAACATGACCTAATTAATTATGCAATATTTCACATCTTTGAGTTTCAAATATCTCACCTTGGAAATTTCAAAATCACGAGGAGGTTGAATACTTTGCAAAAAACGAATAATATCTTTATACCAGGATGAAGAAATATATTTGTCCATTACTTGTAAGCTCCTCCCTTCAGTTTTTGAAACTAAACCATCTGATTGACTAAAAATATAATGCAACCCAAGAGATTTACAATTTGATTCAACACGTAGCTTGGAAAGACCCTCTCGTTTGATAAGCTTTGTAGGTTTATGACCAAATCATATTCCAAGAGTTTAGTTATCAATCTTCCCCTTTTCCTCCACTATCTGGTTGTCCAAGAATCTCTTTCACAACACTGTTATTATATTAGAATGAAAAACACAAACCATGAAGGATTTCAGTGCCTTAACTAAGGCATAAGCCTTATTTTCCATGATGTCATACTTCAGTTCTGCATCTCGAAGAGTCTTACTGAAGAAAGAGATAGGTTGCTCATACCCTTCATCATTCCCCTACAACAGAACAACAACAATGGTATCTTCAGATTCACCAGTTCCTTTCCTTTCTATTTCTAAGTATTTCCTTCTCTCTAGTGTAGGCAAGTACTCGAACTCTAGAGAAACCAGATTCCTTAGCTCAGGTTGGCCCAACAGAGTGCTTTCACCGTTGGTGTTCTTTCCAATCTCAATGCATTTCACCGCTCCACAAATGAAAAAACCAGAAATTCTTTAGAGTAATATGGACTAATAATGATAGGAGATTCAATTAGGTCTTATTTTATCCTCTCAAAGGAATATTTTGCTTCTGGTGTCCACTTGATTTATGCATCTTTTTTCAGCATATTGGTAATGAGCTTGATGATTTCAGCAAAATTGGGTCTGAACCTCCTTAAAAAATTTATTCTACCTATGAAGGATTGTATAGCCTTTTTGTTTCTTGGAATGTCAATCTTTTGAATGGCCTCCACCCTCTTAGGATCTATCTTGACCCCTCCTTCAAACAAATTATGGCATAAGAGCTTTCCTTTATGCATGGAAAAGTGAGAGTTCTTTGGGTTTAAAGATATGCCATACCTTCTACAGTTTTTAAATGTTTGTTTGAGGTGATGCAAGTGTTCATCATCATATTTAGAGAAAAAAATGTTGTCATCTAGATAGATGACCATGAATTTGTCCTTTTCTCCCACAAACGCAATGTCCATGGCCCTATGAAAAGTGGCCCCTACGTTCATCAAACCAAAGGGAATATTATCATACACGAAAGTGCCCCAAGGATTAGTGAACGTAGTCTTATTCTTATCTTCTTCAAAAATTGATATTTGATTATACCCGGAGTATCCATCCAACATGGAAATTCTTTGAGCACCTATTACTTTCTGCAGAATATGATCCATCTTGGGTAGTGGATAATTGTCCTTCAGTGAACACATGTTCATATTTCTAAAATCCACACACAACCTTATTTCACTATTCCTTTTCTTGAAAGGTACAAGATTGGCCACCCATTTTGAGTATCTAAGAGGTACTATGATCTTTGCCTCAAGCAATTTTTTCACTTCTTTTTCAATAATGGGAAGCAACATAGGGTTGAACTATCTCATTTTCTGTCAAAAATATTTAGAGCCTACTTTCAAAGGAATTTTATGTTAAATAATTTCTGTGTCAAAAATCTTAAGGTCTTCATATGTCCAAGCAAAAATGTCAACAAATTCCTTCATTGGATTTACATACCCGCTCCTTTGCTCTTCTGACAATGCTTTGGAGAGTTTTATAATCTTTGGATTTGTATCAGTCCCAATATTACAGTCAACGACATCCGTTTCTTGGCTTTGAATTGAACATTTCTTGGAGACATCATCACTGTCAAAATGTCTTTCAAGAGGTACTGGACCCTTTGGAATGTGGTTTGTCTTCAATTCAACAATCTTATGTCTTGCAATTTTATCTTGAAGAGGGACATCAATTTAAATTTTTGCATCATCGTCTTCATTTTCTTTATCAATAGAGATTGAAGAAAATTCCTGAACAATTTCTAAAAACCTTTTCAATTCTTGGTCATCATTGAAAACCTGCAAATATTTGATATTATCTAGGATGGAAGGCCTAAGCCTTATTTCAATTTCATATCTCAAATTAGAAAATATAGGAGTCTTGAAATTACTAGCTACCAAGGCTAAAGAATCTGCTTGTTGGTTCAGAATTCTATGGAAAAAAGCTATATCAAAAGATAAAAAGAAGTTTTCAACAAGGTCCCATAACTCATTTTTGTACTGCTTCAACCTTTGGTGCTTTGTTTGATACATATTCTTAATTTGATGAATAATTAATTTTGAATCTCCACAAACAGTTATTTTATCAATTCCCATATTGTTTGCAGCTCTTAATCTCAACAGTAAAGCCTCATACTCTGCAATATTTTTGGTGATGTCGAATTCTAATTTATATGAAAGAGGTATGACTTCCTTGGTAGGGGAAATGCATACAACCCCAAAACCAAATCCTTCTTTTGAACAAGAACCATCAAAGAACATCTTCCAAACTGCATTTTTTGCACCCTTTACTTGATTATCGATCGATATGATGTCTACAGGTTCAAAAGTGTCATCACTGGTATGAAATATGGATGATCCAATTTCATCTTCAACTACATATATGGGATGATTTCCTGGATTTTCATGATCACTTACAGGATATGATAGTCTTACTTCCCTGTACAACCTTCGGTGTTCTCCTCCAAATATATGTATAGTAGAATATGTTAGGTCCATCTGTAAGGATCCTCCTACCTTCTTATCCAAATATTTGGATAACAACATGTCAAATTTAGGTGGTATATCAACCACTACCACATCCATAAAAACACTCTTCATAGTCAATTGGGATAATGTAACAATCGGATCTTTGATAAATCCTAGACATTTTACTTTTTTAGAATCAAAAGAATGGAGGTCCTAGTAGGGTTTTGTAATGTCAAGACCTAATTCACCCATGACTACCTTCTAGGCATAACATTGTGTGAGGCTCTAGAGTCCATGAGGCAGTTGTGTAGAATTTTCTCATGAATGTTTAGGGATATGTAAAATGGAGGTGAAGCATCGGATCTATCTTCAATATGAGGTTCCACAGTGCTGGTAGGATTTTTATCTTCCAAGTTTATTGTGTTTGAAGAAATTATATGAGAAGGAGGTTGCAAAACTTTCAAGATTGATTTTTTAAAAGACTCATTCTTCATTAGTTCCACCAAAGGCACAATAATTTTTATCTTATTAATTTCATGTTCCAAATTAAAAGGAACTAGTTGTTTTTTCGTTTCCTTTACCTCTAGGGAAACAACCTTGATGGGTTGTCGATGTGGATTTGATTTGTTCCCTATATCTTTGGTTGGACCCTGTATGATTGAAACCTTAGCCTTTGATTTCTGAACTGGTGCATTTGCTTTCGGTCCACTTGATTTAGGCCTTAGATCATATTTCTTTTGAGGCTCAGTCTAAATTGATTTGACATCAGAGAATCTTCATACTCTTGTTGAGTTAAATGGCTAGAAGGAAGTTCAGTATCGGTTAAAAGGACTGTAGAATTTTCATCAATATCATCACTTTAATCTATCTCTTCAACTACATTATTCTGAAAAGGTGGTAAGATCCTTTGATCATCTTGATTCCTTCTCTCCCTCTACATAGCCTGAGGAGCATTCTGTGGTCTTCTAAACTGATTAGGGTTTTTATTCCCACCTTCTTGAATAAGTCTGTTTGGATGCTTAGTCTCTAGTTTCAGTCTCGCAAGATCTTATGTCAGAGTTTTTAACATCTTAACCATCTCATCAATATTTGGATCAAATGTTGTTGAATGAGAGGAAGATGGAACATGTTCTTTCTGCTTCTTTTATCTATGTCAGATCTTGTCTTTAACCTTTCTGCTGCCAAAATATTTGATTTCGCTTCAATGGTTGCCTCCTACATCAAACTCAACATAGAGGATATTCTTTCTCTTAACAAAAGAGAAAATTTTGCATCAAATGCATTAGAAAAGGTAATTTTTGCAGAAGTCTCTGTAGGTTTGATTTCATCAGAGATTTTACCACACATTTTGTTAAATCTTTTGGTAAAATCTGAAACAGAATCACCATTCTTTCTTTTCAAAGCCCCAAATTCAGTAATATAGTACAAGTAGTCCTTTTTGTCTCCCCATTGTTTCATAAAAGTGTCATCTAATTCATAAATATCCGTAATAGAATTGGCAGGGAAACCTTTGAACCACTTCCTTACCTCCCCATCCAAAATCTATACAAATAATATCATCCAAACATATGCGTGTTCAACATTAAAATTGTCTACAAAGATATAAAAAAGATGTCAAATGTTCTTCAACAATGACTTCTCCTTCTCTTTTAAATCTAGGCAAATATTTCATATAGTCTCCAATTGGAAAAGCATATAAAACTTGGGGCAACACCAGGGGTGCATAATCTAGCAGCAATGATAGCATCCATGGTGTGAACAGCTGGAACAAGAGATTTAGGAGAATAGGATGATTGTGAAGTATGAGGTGAAGATAAAGTATGAACCTTAGGAGGTGATGCACACTGAGAATAGGTCTCTGTAGGATTTATGAATCCTTCAATAGAAACAATATTATTAAAAACTTGGATCTCAGGTTTAGCTTTCTGAGAAGTGTTGGGTTGAAGAATAGATGAGTCTCAGATCTGTTCAACTTTTTCCTTTGAATATGTTAGCACATAAATTTGCAGCGATCAAGGACTTTCACAACGCCACTAAACTAGATCATTGACTATATCATTGCATAGTCGATGTTTTCACACCACTTGTAAATCCAATGATTTTGTAGTGCTACGAAATCATTGGAATATGGGGGCAAAAATTTACAAATTTTGGCAAATAAAAATTGGTTTTTTTAAAGTAATTATGCTCTCGGGTTTTTATACAGGGTTTTAATAAAGTTTTATTAAAAATATTGGTTCTTAGGCCCAATCTCCAAGTCCACGAGATAAGGACCAACATAAAACACATAGCACCAAATCCTAGGGCCCAATAGCACTCGCTAAGCTAAAGGAGGAGCTCACAAGGAGTTAGTCTTGGTGCTTAACGAGTCGATGGATCATGTGACTACCCTTGTTCATGTAGAATTTGAATATGATTTCCCTCAACCATGTGGGATATACATCTCAATCTTTTTGACTACCTTCAACAACACAACGCAAAACAACCAGGTGTCAAATAAAAACACGTTGGTATGGAATAATGTCTCCAGGGGTCTACCTAAAAGAATGCTCGAGAGCTTGCCAAATGTCAAAATACTTGTCTCATGATTGAGGGTTGTAGGTGTATAATGGAGATCACTTGAAGACAAAATGAATCCAAGTGTTGAAGCAATGACGAGTGTTGAAGCTCAGATTTTGTGTATATATACTCAAATTTAATGGTGATGTTGGGTGTTTATTAATAATCAAATTGAAACGATATTAGTATGGTTTCATATCTTTTCTCATATTTTTATACCGAGTGCATATTGCAAGATATATGGTAATCAATAAGAAGTCAAGAAGTCAATTCATTTTGATTTTGTATTTCTTACTAAATTTATAGGTTTGATCTTAAATTTATAGGTTTGATCTTAAATTTTAATGTTAAAACTTAAAAAAAAAAAAAAAAATTAATTAAGAAAATTATTTATTATTTTATTGATCAATGTGTTAGATGTTATTAATTTTATGTTATTTTAAATAGAATTGTTAGATACTCTTGGTTTTGAGTAGGGTTCAAAGTTTCATATAAAAAAATGATGGCTATTAGAAGTTGTCAAGTATAAAAAGGAGGATCTTCATCCTTAGTAGTATACAATTGATCACTTAATCTCTGATTTCATACATGAATTTACGAATTTTAATGTACTATGAAATATCAAAAGTTAAGACACCCTTTGCTCTTAATATTATTATTAGAAACTACATTAGTAAAATTTAATAGGCCATTCCAACAACATTATTATTTTTTCTCTAATCATAAATAATGTCATATTATTATTGTTATTATTTATGTTAAAAATAATTAGGTGAAGAGAATTAATATGCTATAGCTTTTGTTTATCAATGTATTTAAAAAAAATGTTTTAAAGAATTCTATGTTTATTGTTATTATTTATATTAAAATTAATGAGATGAAGAGAATTAATATGTTATAGCTTTTGTTTATCAATGTATTTTAAAAAAATGTTTTAAAAACTTTTATGTTTATTGTTATTATTCATATTAAAATTAATTAGGTGAAGAGAATTAATATGCTATAGTTTTTGTTTATCAATGTATTTAAAAAAAAAAGTTTGAAAGACTTTTATGTACACTTGTGATATTGTCAATAGATATTAACACTTACATTTATCCAATTCTACTTAGATTTTTAAAAACATTGTGATAGTTACTAACACCTAGATCTATCCAATTCTACTTCAATTTGTCATTTTTATTTTGCTTTTAAATTCTGCATAAATAATACATTATTACAAGATTTATGTATTTTTCTAAATTTATAAGAAAAAATACTTGAAATTTAAATCATCTATATATAATTAAAATTTTTATATAGAAATATATTATTTTTTATTTTTTAAAATTTAAGACCAAATTAATAAGGTTATTAAATATATACATTTAAAACTAAAAATTAAAGAGAAGATTATTTTTATTTTTACTAAAACTAAGATTATTTATATTTTTCAAATTATTTGTTGAACTTTTATGTAAAATAAATTGAAAATAAAAGATAATTAAAAATATTTTATGTAATTTGATATAGTCATTTTTTTTATCATTTCAACTATTGAACCAATAATTAAAATTGTAGAAAATAAATTATAATATTGAATGACTTTCAAATCTTATGTTTAAATGGAAAATAAAATGACTCACAAGTTAGACTCTAGGTTTAAGTTATGTCTTTGCCACCTAATTGTTTGTTTTTAAATTTAATTGGAATAATAAATTGAATGACGAAAAGGTGTTTGTGTATAGTTTTTATTTAATGGAATAATGAACTAAGACCTTATTTCCCTCATTCGAAATCTATTTCTTCATGATTTCTAGATCAAGATCTTGTTGGAAACGGTGACAACAACTCACCCGTGGATAGGATTCTAGATCCTATAAACTAGGATTGGTTGAAACAAATGCAACCAGATTAGAATACGGGTGAGATCAAATCAGAATTGGTTGTAACCAATGCACCTAAGTTAAAC
>ML795992.1:133160-159635 GCA_009831015.1 Picea engelmannii
GAATAATAAGAAGACCGATACCTATGCTTGGTGGACGTAGCCCAATTTTTGGGTGAACCACGTAAATCGCTGTGTTTTGTATTTGCATATGTATTGTTTGATTCTTATGGTAATTGTGTTTTCCGCACTGTCAATTACAACAGATCTTTTTATCTTTTGAACTTTATTAGTCCATGCCCGCAGTAAGGGATTATAGTTTTTGCCCATCGGTCAGTATTACTTGGTGTGTTTTGGTTAATTAATAGGTGCATTTTGGTATGCTGAACTTTCACTTTCTCTTAATTTATTAAAACTTATTTTTTTTTTAAATAAAAACTTTTTTTGATTTTTTAAATTTTTTGATTTGAATTTATGATTGGCTTATAAATGGTAATGGGACTTAATAGCCTTTGGTGTGTTTATTTTTTAATTTTTTTTTTCAAAAAAAAAATCATTTAAATAATACAAATTCTTTATTCGCCAATACTCTAACAATACTTACAACTACACCATTCAAAAAGAGTGTATGATAATCCTTGTTTCATTTCTTACAACTACTTTGGCTGGGTGCCCGAATCCAAAAGAATATCAATGATAAGGTAAGTAAATAAGATCCCTAAACTGTTCCATTCCTCTTGTTTTCTCTATTTACTCTATTTGTTTATGGCTCTTGACTATTAACAAAATGCTCTACCATTCTTCCTTTAACCACTTTTTCGAGATCCGTTGGCTCTAATATGGATCATGATGTTCTGGAACCATAAATTGATTGCACAGTTATGCAAATAACTTAGTTTTCTTCCACGATCTTTCACCATGTACAGGCATGTGACATGTTATTCCTATTGAATTCTTTGTAACGTGGATTAATACATTTCCCACTTGATTTTGAAACCCATCAAAGTTTTTTGCAAATTGCATCGAAATATCCCCATGATGCCCTTGGAAGGTGCAACAAAAATTGAACCAGCCTCCATTAATGAATTTCTTCATAATCTTTGGGTATTCTTCCAACAATTTGACCCCTTCTGGTTCCAAACGATTAACCTGGCCACTTTTCATGGGCATCATCGTGCTGACTGCGACCTCTATCAACCTGACTGCGACCTCTGTCAACCTGTAAATGTTAGGGTTTCAACTCAATCGCGTTTCTAGAGATTCTTGCACAGACAACCAATCGTAGAAGATTTGTTTCATTTCACATTGTTGTTAGGTCACAATTTAGTTATTATAAATTGAAGTATAATTTTGAATGTTCAAAGTCGTGGCCTCAAACCCGAATTTGATTTATGTACTAGTAGGTACAAACTCGTATCATTTGATCATCACCTTGAATTGAATCATCATTTTTTATAAAAAGTTATGAATGATGCATGATTCTCTACATGGTCCTCTAACATCTAACATGAACTTTGGGATCCAAAACATGTTCAAAAATAATGATGAGTTTAGGGGCTACAAGAATGTCGGCATTCTTGTAGAGACTCTGTCTCTCCTTTAAATTTTGGAAAATTCACACTTTGATTAGAATTATAATGGGACATAATCAAACCATGCAAATATTCAAATTAATCTTACTAGAAGCACATGAAAATGAACTCAAGCAAAGCAAAAACACCCAAAAATTATAAAAGAGAAGTGTATAGGGGATTTGATATAGACATGTGTATGGTGAAGCAAGGTTTTTTAGAATTGAGAAGATAGGAATGAGTTTTGATAGCATAGACTAAAAATCAAGGGTAAGAGATTATAGTATGTCTGGGGACTAACACTTACTACAATCATTATGCCTTGAAAACAGTGATTATGCCTTGAGAAATAGGGCCATTAGGAAGCCCACCCTTAACTCTTGTAGCAGCCAACAATAACCAGCTTGCTGCGCAACATTCAATAATACAACAACTGGTATATATATTGTTGGATTACCTTGGTATATACATCGAGATATATCCAACTGTGTTTATACCACATGCTGCAACATTGAATGTTGCACAACAGGATGGTTATTGTTCGCCTTGTTGCACGTTTCGTTGCATGGATGCAGGGTGACAAGTAGTGAAACGATTAATTAGAGTTGATAGATGAACGATGCAGGGTGACAAGTGGTGAAGCGATTAATTAGAGTTAACAGATGAATGGTGCAGGGTGACAAGTGGTGAAGCGATTAATTAGAGTTGACAAATGAACGGTGCAGGGGGACAAGTGGCGAAGCGATTAATTAGAGTTGACACATGAATGGTGGAAATGACAAACTAGGTTGATAGATGAACTGTGGATATGTAGACAAAGTTGATGGTCTAAATGAATTTAACTATCTTGTATTCAAGTATTTTCCAAGAACAAAAAATTGATCTACTTAATTTACTTAAAACAATATCGATTATGCATTATAAAAGTGAAGCAATAAATGATATCAACTATGCAAAGCAATAAATTTGGATAGAATAATTTATAAGAAAGAGAACTTCGCCCTAAATATTTAGGCAGTTGTGGATATAACTAAACAACTATTGGAGTAAGCTCCACTTCTTGTAGTACTACTCGCACCACTTGACAGGGCTAGAAGTAACTAAACAACTATTAGAGTAAGCTCCACTTCTTGTAGTACTACTTGCACCACTTGACAGGGCTGGAAGATTCTTGTATAGGAAAATCGACAAAATAAAGCTCATCAAAATTAAGAAAAATAAAAATAAAAATGCAAATTTAAAAAAATAAATAATAAAATTATATATATAATTTTATAATAAAATTAGTATATATATATATATATATATATATATATATATATATATATATATATATATATATAAACCATATACATGAAAAATGTAAAAGATGATTTTTTGCAAATTGTTTTTTTATAATAACATTTTACATTATTTACATATTTCACTCATATACAGCTCTCCCAAAACTTTATCAAGGTAAAACATCATCAACATGCCAAAACCTTGATATATTGGGAAAATAAAAAGTTGTTCATAACCTTGATATATTGGGAAAATAAAAAGTTGTTCATAACCTTATTATTTGTTTACAGTTTCTACTCGGCTGATTTCCTATCTATCTCATTATTATTTGTTTACTGTTTCTACTTAACTGATTTCCTATCTATCTCATTATTATGTATGTAGAAGCTAAATGCTCTACAATCTAAGTAGAGAAGAGAAGTGAAAAGACTACATATTTTACTACATTTAAAAATTTAAGTTATTATTATTATAGTAAAACGCATATTTAACTTTGATTTAATACATTAAAAATTTTGGGATTTAAATAAATGTATGTGTATATCTGTCAAAATGTAGTTTATATTTGGTTTTGACTATATAAAGTTAGAGTTAAAAGTTGTGTATTAATTTTAAAATTTTAATATGCATATGGTTTAAAGACTATATTTTAAAGTTTTAATATATATATATATATATATATATATATATATATATATATATATATATATATATATATATATATATATATTTGGTTTATTAATATTTGATTGTGTAAAGTTAAAAATTGTGTATTAATTTTAAAGTTTTAATATATATATGGTTTAGAAAATATATTTTAAAGTTTTAATATCCTCATAGTTTAAAGACTATGAATTTTGTAAAGTTTGAAATTATTATCTCACTTAAAATACCTAGGCTATGAATTTTGTAAAATTTGAAATTGTTGTCTCACCTAAAAAAAAACCTAACCCAGTTGAGAGAAATATACAATATAATGTGCATCTTGATAAAAACACTATGCCTTACCTAGACTGGCCTATCTAGCTTTTCGTTAAAACCTGTTCATATAGAGAGAAAGTTCTCCATTATATAAGTCTTTTTGAAATCCTAGTTCGAAAAAGTTATAGTTGATTTCATACTAAATATTGTTGATATAGGTAGAGAAAGTTCATACACTTTAAACTTCTTATATCCAAGTAGAGAGTTTTCCATTATCTTAGGTCATTATGAAAGTGTAGTTGAGAAAGGTTGAAGTGTATTTACTTATTAAATAAGTTATACATCTCCTCCTTTGTTAAAGATGGTATTTGGCTTTCCTGTTCTACTTATACAAAAGATGTTTTTTTTAAATATATTTTTATTTATTTATTTTAATTTGTAAATAATTTTAAAAATGATGTTTTAAAATATTTTTAATATAAATAATTTAAAACAATTTTAATTTAAAATTTAAATAAAAATTAATTTTCATATATACAATATGAAATTTATAATTTTTTTATATATAAAATGTATATTTTTTTGTGATTTGGTATAAATGTTTGAAACTTTAATATGATTGAACTAAATATTTTCATTTTACTTTCAATTTGTAATAGCATAATATTTTATTATCTATACAACTTAGGTTATCCTTAATTTGGTATCTATGATTAGTATCTATGGAGTTTTTAAATTTGTAATAGCACAATATTTCAATATCTATACAACTTAGGTTATAGTTAATTTGGTATCTATGATTAGCACCTATGAAGTTTGTTTGAGGAGAAATATTTTATGGGAAGCTCAAATTGGATAGTTGTATCTATGAATTGAACCAAGTGGGGCTTGGCTACAATAGGAAACTGAAAGCATATGTAGTTAGTCTCAAAGCTCAGCTTCCAAATATTAAAGTGGTTTTATGGACATCTATTAATCCTTTTTGGATATAGTGAGAAATCCTGCCATGATACCAATTGTAATGAAAAATCATTCTTTATTTAGTTGTAGTGTGTTTGTCATTAGTTTCAATTGTTATAATGGGTTTGTTGTAGTGTTTGAAACATCCAACAAGGGTTGCTATGGAACATAATTAATAGAACCTAGAGTTATATGCAATTCCAATACTTCATTTATTTGTCCAAATGTGTATAAGTACCTTTTTTGGGATGTTGTCCACTTTATATAGAAAATGTATCACTTCAGTACTTAAATGGTGTTCCACATAGATATCCAGATATCAATTTATTTGGTGATTTGGATATGAAGATATCAATTTCAAATGATGTTATCCATTGTTTCAAATGTTTTCTTAGAGTTCGTGTGGATGTGGTTAATGTTGTTAAGATTTTGTGTATATATATTCAAATTTAATGGTGATGTTGGGTGTTTATTAATAGTTAAATTGAAACGATATTATCTATGGTTTCATATATTTTTTCATATTTCTATACCGACTTCATATTGCAAGATATATTGTAATCAATAAGAAGTCAATTCACTTTGATTTTGTATTTTTCACTAAATTTATAGGTTCGATGTTAAATTTTAATATTAAAACTTAAAAAATAATATTTTCTAATTAAGAAAATTATTTATCTATTATTTTATTGGTCAATGTGTTAGATATTATTAATTTTATGTTGTTTTAAATAGAATTGTTAGATACTTTTGATTTTGAATAGGGTTCAAGGTTTCATATAAAAGAATGATGACTATTAGAAGTTGTCAAGCATAAAAGGAGGATCTTCATCCTTAGTAGTATACAATTGATCACTTAATCTATGATTTCATACATGAATTTATGAATCTAAATGTACTAAGAAATATCAAAAGGGATCTTCATCCTTAGTAGTATACAATTGATCACTTAATCTATGATTTCATACATGAATTTATGAATCTTAATATACAAAAAATATCAAAAGTTAACACTACCTTTACTCTTAATATTATTATTAAAAACTATATTAATAAAATTTAATAGGTCATTCCAACAACATTATTATTATTTCTCTAATCATAAATAATGTCATATTATTATTGTTATTATTTATGTTAAAAATAATTAGGTGAAGAGAATTAATATGCTATAGCTTATGTTTATCAATGTATTTAAAAAAAAAAAATGTTTTAAAGACTTTTATGTACACTTGTGACATTGTCAATAGTTATTAACACTTACATTTATCCAATTCTACTTAGATTTTTAAAAACATTGTGACATTGTCAATAGTTACTAACACCTAGATCTATCCAATTCTACTTCAACTTGTCACTTCTATTTTGCTTTTAGGTTATGTATAAGTAATATATTATTACAAGATTTATGTGTTTCATAATTACACTATTTTGCTTTTAAGTTATGCATAAGTAATACATTATTACAAGATTTATGTGTTTCATAATTACAGTAAATTTTTTTTCCTTGTAATACATACAATTACTATGTTAAAACAATTCTAAGAGGTAGGTATAATCAATTTTGTTGTAATTTCACTTGTTAAATATTTGAAATCTAAAAGTGTCCCCTTGAAGATTAGTCTGGTTTCTAAACTTATAAAAAAAAATATTTAGAATTTAAACAACCTCTATATATAATTAAAACTCTATATATAATTAAAAGTTTTATATAGAAGGATATTATTTTTTCATCTTTAAGGTTTAAGACCAAATTAATAAGGTTATTAAATATATACATTTAAAACTAAAAATTAAAGAAAAGAGTATTTTTAGTTTTATTTTTATTAAAAAAAAAATTATTTTTATTTTTCAAATTATGTGTTGAACTTTTATGTAAAATGAATTGAAAATAAAAGATATATACAAATATTTTATGTAACTTGATATAATCAATTTTTATCATTTTGGAGAATATTATATCACCTTAGAGAAAGGTAGACGACATCTAGATAAAATCTAATATTGTATGGTGATGGCATGGCGGCTATATCGATCTCATGGTTTGGAATTTGGAAATAGTTTCACTGTCAATTTGAAGGTTCGGACGAGAAAGAATCCATTTCATTGTTTAGCTGCCATGAGATTATGACAGTTAGCCTCGTTTGATGATTCAGTGCCAGAAAAGTCACCAAAAACACAACAACGAAGAATACTACATCCACAAGCAACACCAGCATAATAGTTTTCAGTTGCATAACAAGATATGCCATAACTTATAAGAGCTATGCATGGACAAGATCCATCTTTTATCTTTGGATTTATATGAAGCTAATGTAATGGTATCATAATTCCAGTTCTCTCAATGACATATTAATATATTAGGTATTTAATGAAAAAAAAATAAAGATATTGGATATTTAATACTAGCAGCACCAGCATAATAGTTTTCAGTTGCATAACAAGATATGCCATAACTTATAAGAGCTATGCATGGACAAGATCCATCTTTTATCTTTGGATTTATATGAAGCTAATGTAATGGTATCATAATTCCAGTTCTCTCAATGACATATTAATATATTAGGTATTTAATGAAAAAWAAATAAAGATATTGGATATTTAATACTAGCAGCACCAGCATAATAGTTTTCAGTKGCATAACAAGATATGCCATAACTTATAAGAGCTATGCATGGACAAGATCCATCTTTTATCTTTGGATTTATATGAAGCTAATGTAATGGTATCATAATTCCAGTTCTCTCAATGACATATTAATATATTAGGTATTTAATGAAAAATAAATAAAGATATTGGATATTTAATACTAGCAGCACCAGCATAATAGTTTTCAGTGGCATAACAAGATATGCCATAACTTATAAGAGCTATGCATGGACAAGATCCATCTTTTATCTTTGGATTTATATGAAGCTAATGTAATGGTATCATAATTTCAGTTATGTGAATGACATATCAATATTTGTGTTCGAGCCTATCAAACCAAAACAAAAACATATTAATATATTAGGTATTTAACAAAAACAAAAATAAAGATATTGGGTATTTAATGATTTATTCTAATTCCAAAAATGATATCTAAAGATATTAGATATTTAATAATATTATTATATTATAATAAATTATTATTAATAATAAACAATAAAATTTATTAAGTTTTTCCCAATATTTATTTAGATTAGGTTTAATCTTTTGATCAATCCTGTTTTGCATTTTGCATCTCAGCATTCAAATTTTACATATAATATGAAAATCAGGCCTAATCCCTTGGTTGGACGCTCACCTATATTGGGATTCAATTTTTAGTTTGAATAGGCCTTGATTTTGCAATTAGGGCCTCTTTTAAGAACTTTTTGAATTATGGTGTCGATGCCTCGATTGAGACTCATTTTCAAATTAGGCCCTCTCTTGATCCTTTTCAAAAAAAAGTGATGGAGCTTTACAAATAAATGGACAAAAAGTGACTTAAATTAAGGTGGGACCGTTTTGAAAGACAACTCCAATTTAAATTGTTGAAATGGGTATTTTGAAAATAACATAGTTCATGTGCTTTTTAGTTTAAATAACTAACATGTAGGTACATATACATGGTTCCAAAGGATCAAGTAAACAAATAAATTGAAATCAAAGAGAAAGAGAAAGAAGAGGCAAGAAAGAGACAAGAATTGATTAAAAACTCTGAAGGTATTTGTACCCCTGGAGTTTTTCAGCACGCTAATCCATTTATGCATTCAAAAATGCAATTTAAGCAACAAAAAATAGCGATGTTGTCCAAATTTACATAGACAATTTCCAACCAAAAAACCCAAAAAATAGAACGTTTAGCCAACACCATTATATTTTCCTTCAACAATTAGTGAAAATGTTTTCAAAAATAGCAATAACAATAATGAAAAGAATACCATGGCATGTAAACGTGCAAAAAAATCTTAGATAACATGAGTAATTTATTTATTTAACATGAAATGAGATCTATGACTAACTTACATGCCCTTTCAAGAGAGAAGCCATGGATGTTTGTTCTCACGGTCGTGCATATCGATCCCTTTAACATTGACGCAAGTATCTTTGCGACCCTACATCACTTAGGAAAATATATCTTTCATACTTAGACATAAATACATAAGATTGTTAGTGATGACATAAACGACATCTTACATACTTAGACATAAATACATAAGATTGTTAGTAATGACATAAACGGGACCAAGTTTATATGTTATATTTTGAATAATAGATCTTAATGACATATAGGGCGTATAAAAGGAGCATCCAAATTCATTTGTTAACAATTTAGTGTAGTTTAGCAATTGGTAGCTATTGATAGTTAGGAACATGGTTTGGGGGAAATCAAGAGGACGATCACAGGATCCAAGAAAGGGGTATCTTAATTTGAAGGCTCATGCTCATGAATAGGTTGTAGCACTTTAGTATGTTTTTTCAGTGTTATTGGTTGGGAGGCTCATGAATAGTATGTATTTTATATAAAAAAAAAAAAATTCAAGTGGAATTGTTGTGATTTGTTGACTTTTTGAAATAGTGTTTTCGATTGTTTACTTCTTCTGTTTAGTAATTTTTCAATGGTTAAGTTATGGTTTGTTTTATTGATATTAGTGGTTATGTGTATTCTAGGTTGTGTTATATATTTTTTTACTATAAAAGGTTGTGTATCAATTGTTCATGATGGTGCTAGAAGGCATCAAGAATATTAATAATGGTTTACAATAGATCATAAATATAAATATTAGGAGAAATAATGAGGAATTTGTAACATGGGATATGAGACTAAGTTAATCACCTAAGCAAAGTATTATAGTTGGTATGAATATTGTAGTCACACTCTAGTTGCACACAAAATGTAGACAAAAGTGGAAAAAATAGCATATGCAGGTGTACACACATATAATGGATGATCATAATTTAATCAACTAAGCAAAGTATTATAGTTGGTATGAATATTGTAATCACACTCTAGTTGCACACAAAATGTAGACAAAAGTGGAAAAAATAGCATATGCAGGTGTGCACACATCTAATGGATGATCATAATGAATGAATGATTTGGCTTTATATCCTTGATGATTCAAAATGAGTTTTCATAACTGCAATATGAATCTATTGATACTCTAGACTATTGAGATTAGAATTATGGACATCTAAGAGATGGTGTTTATTTTTCCAAATTCTATGTCATGAACTTTCTATGTGTATTTAGGGGCACCAAAAAATGTTTTTTCGGCCTTGTGATGGGCAAGGGTTGTCACATGATTTCCTCACCCAAGGTGGAAATTTCTCTTCTCATTGAAATATTTCCAATATTCTATCATGTGCCTAAAATGAAGTTTGTATGTGAGAGTTATGGCCCTAAAAATGTAATGGTCCAAATATTCTCCACATGATCTACAAATGGAAGCCATGTTGTCTCACCATAATTTAAATATAGTGAGCCAATATTTTGTGGGAGTCCACTAGATAATTCTAGTATTATGGACATTCCAAAATTATTTGAGAAAATCATACCTAACCCTAATTCTAGCTATCAAAAAACTAGCAGAAGGAGGTTGGGAGTCTGCAGGGGTGTAGGGAAAGGTTTCACCTTCTCACCAGCTAACAATTGTTTCATATCATGAGTAGGAATGTAGAGGAGATAGTAATATAGAATATAGATATAAACAAATAGTAGAGGATTGTGTAAAACCATATTGTCTCATACTACAACAAAATAGGACATTAGCACTCGGTTACTGTAGTTTTTTTCCAAATTGGAGCATTTTCCAATTATAAAAATTGGTGAAATATGTATTTTCTTTAGTGTCAACTAACACTTGTAGGTCAACTTTAGATACAACCAACACACCTATTATAGAGTTGAATTTAGCACCCAATATTGCTCCAAATATCACTTTTGGTTTAGCGCAAAAGTTATCATTTTTTTAATTCTCTAGGGAAGGGTCACCTAACTCTTCTTTGTGGAAGGTTGTTCCAAAATTTCTATTGAGAAGAGTTGGCCAACGTATCTCCATTGAAATTTCAAAAGACTGTTCTCAATAGAGGGGAGGGTTGACTGAGGGTTGACCCTTCTATGTCCACGTTAATTCTATATAAATTTGTTTGCTTCCATTTTTTCTTATTTCTTTGAAAGCATTAATTATATGAATTTGTACTTAAGTGATGTTTGATACTTAAACATAAATGTTATTATATTCATTTTATTAATTTACATTATTTAATAAAGTATATCAAAATTTTAAAAGAAAATATTAAATATTAAACAAATAGCTCAATTTAAATTTTTATCATAACATTTAACTAAACTAAACAACATCAACCCAACATAAAATAAAATGTACATCCATCCAAAAAATATCATGTGTATTATAAGAAATCGAAAATAATAAGAATATCATCATATGAATTCACCATAACAAAAATCAACAACTTTCTTTATATATAAGAAATATATATAATACATATAACATCATTTTGACCATCTTTAATTAAAACAAGTCAAATATATGATATAGATACCAATATCATAAAAAAACAAGTTTTATGATCTCCATATATACAAAAGTTAAAATGATGTATATAACATCATCATATCTCAATTTCAATCCATAAAATAATTCAATATGATACAGAATGTAACATATGGATTTTCATATATTCTATACATCCCTACTAATATGGATCCTAATAAGCATATACATCCCCACTAATATGTAGATCTTAATGATCATTTCTCTTAGTAGTGTTATCACCACCACCATCCTCCTCCCCCTCATCTCCCATCTCTATTCTAGTGTCAACATAGTTTGGATCATCATCTTTTCAATCCTTGGCTCTCTTGACTTGGAAATAAAAAAAACATTTGATATCAGACATTACTATTAAGTGCATTTTATATAATTAGATTTCTCATTAATATATACAAAATATTTTAAATTATGCTATAGAAGTAAAATAACAAAAAAGATCCTGATCCCTAGATGGGGTGGCAAGGAAGACTTAATTGAGCCATGAATATGGCTAGTACACTCACAAGACTGTTTATTGCTTGTTGACCGAAGAACCACATGGGTTCACCTTGTATCTGTATTCATCAAATAGTTATTAAGGATGGAGCTTGGGCCTAGAAGTTTCAATCCCCTTGCATCTTTGAAATTGGACTGTAAATGCATTGGATATGCATTGGATAGAGCATTCAAGTCCCCATCCACTACTCATCCTACACAACATCATTTGAGGAGCTCTCCAGATCTATGTATCCAAAAAGAAGTTAATATGGTAGGCATTGAGGTCATGGAGGTTCATTCCCCTCAAGTGTTTGGAGTTGGTATTGTGATGGATCTGTCCAAGATGGAGAAGGTGTGCACTTGGGATATGAATGCAACACAAGCCAAAGGGACTCTTTATGGGTAATGCAAATATTTTACCAGAGGTATTTGTATCCTCTCCAGGCATTTTCTAGTTGCTCAATGTATCCTATGTGGTGTGTTCCCCATTCCCTATGTGGACCCTTCAATCTAGCACGCACTCATGGCTAGAGGAGGACCTAGTCGAAGGGGTCGCCAATTGCGAGGCAAGATTCCCATATCGTGAGGCCAGTATAACGTAGAGGCGTCAACCAATTCTTTCAACATACAAATGCCCATCGAGATTATAGAATAATTGGAAATAGCATAAGTCGATGTTCATTTGAACCGTGACCTCGTCCCGAATGAGGAAATGGATGTGGAAGTTGTCCCTATAACTTGCAACTTAAATCAATATCCATTTAATCCATGCAAATTTCTAGACTTAATGAAAAAACATGATATCAATCAGTAAATAAAAAGAATCGATGCACTACTAGGCTTGATACAAATTCGAATGTTTTGGAACAGGTTGCTATATAATATTTGAGATATTCTCTACATTTTTTCTTCTTATGTAGTTTGTGATTAGGCCTAATTTTAATTCATTTATATATATATATATCCATTCAAACATTCTTTTATTATTGAAAACTAAGAAAATTACAAAAGTATAAATACACCTCAAGAAGTCTCTCATAAGCACATGATTTATACACACAAGTTCATTGAGTATCTATCTAAGTGATCAAGTGATTCTTATATGAGGTAACCAAGGACATTTGAGGCATTTTTCATAGGGAATATGAAGTAAATAAGGTCGAAATTGCAACGGAGGATGAATTCTTGTGAGGATGTGTTCTAAGGTATGTTGTTTACATGTCATATTACCATTTTTGCTATAACTTGTTTTCTAGAATGATTCAGGTAGCTAAACCTGCAGGATATTGAGAATATATATCAAGGTACCTGTGGTAGAAATTTCAACTTTTGGTTCGTTGTATTTTGGGAGATACACTATGTGGAAGATCGAGTTTTTGGCTAGTCCTGGAACAAGTCTCAAACAGGTGCTACGAGTAAAAACATCATAACTTATTCCTCGAATATCAAAATTTAGTGAGACAAAATGCATTGGATAGAGTATTCTATGTAGTATGTTTTGTGAGATTTTTAGATCTAAATATCAAATGTTTTGTGCATGGCATGCTCTGCAAGTTCTCTCTCTAGAATAAGATAGAATTTGGCAATGCGTACCATTTTTGCTATAACTCCTTTTCTAGGAGGTTCCAAATAGTAGGAATTACAGAAAAGATATTGAAGAATATCGTGTACAATTTTTACACCTTTAATCATTATAGGTATGGAGTTATGCTTGTTGAACGTTAGGGTTTGTGACTAATCCAAAAACTAGTCCCATGAGACTAAGGTAAAAATTGATGAAGATGTTATTCTCTTGGTTTTGAAGTTGAGGAAGGTCTGCAGGTCTATGATCACATACACCAGGTCAATTACAGAGTTACAAGTATGTTTATATGCATGTTTCTAAGGTTACATGTTGATGATGTTATGGTGTATGGCATGATTGAGGCATATCATGAGTGATATGATACTTGGTTGAGGAATATCTTTAATGTATTGGTTGAGGTATATCTTGGTGTTGATTATTCATATTTGAGACATATGGTTGGAACATATTTGAGGCACATGTTTGGCACATACTTGAGGCACATGGTTTGAGGTACATGATTGGATGCATGTCTTGTTGATGTTGGTATAATACTTGTTGAGGCATAGCTTGGTTCTTGGTTTGGCACATGATTGAGGTGCATGTTGGACACTTGATGTTGGCATAGTGCTTGAGGCACATCTTGGTGATATTGGCATATTGGTGGAGATTTTATGCATGGTTGGCACATGGTATGGTAGAGGTGTTGATGATGCAGGTCTAGTGCAGGGTTCATTCACTTGTTATGGTACATGGTTGATGGTACAGGTTGATCATGGTTGATGCATGGTGCAGTTTGGTACTTGGTTGAAACACATATCTTGTGATGGTGTGTGGTGATACTGGTACATGCTTGGTAGAGGAATGTGTTGGTGATGTTGAGCATATGGTTTGAGATATTCTCTTGGTGATGTTGGCATGAGTTGCATGCGAATGAGAGTGGATCTGGTTTCGTAGATGAGACAGTGATTAGTTGGATAGATTGATGTGACAGTGATTGGTTGGATAGGTTGATGTGACAATGGCAGTGACTGTGAAAGTGATAGTGTCAGTAACACTGGCAATGATTGTGATAGTGACAATTGGTCTACAGTTATATTTCAGGGCGGTAAGATGAGCCAAGGAAAGGGGGTTGTAGCTTCCTTTCGGTTGGATCCAAAGAATTAGGGAGTTGGAGCTTCCTTCAGGTTGGAGCCTAAGAACTAGGTGGTTTTAGCCAGAGAACCCAGGGGGTTGTAGCCTCCTTCTGGTTGGATCCAGAGAATTCAGAGAGTTCTATCTTCCTTCAGGTTGGAGCCTATAAATAGGGGGTTGTATCCTCCTTCCAGTTGCAGTTGGAGAATTGGAAAGTTGGTGCTTCCTATGAATGGATTCTTGAAATATATAATAAAGCATTATATGGTTTTCTCTCATTTGGGTTTCCACGTAAATATTGGTGTATTGTTTACTTGATGTGATGTTGTTTATGATTACATGCTTATGATATATATATTGAATGCAATCAGATGTGATATATTGATGATAAACTGTTGAACATTGTTGATAAAGTGAAAGAATATATATTTTCGTTAAAAGTGGTATAAAGTGATCATACCGACTCAACCCCCCCCCTCTCAATATTCCAACATAGAGATCCAACACACTACATTGTAACTCTAAAATTGTCAATAATAAAGACTAAGCAAGTCATTGAAATGTTGGTTTTCCCATTTGGGTTTCTAGGGTAAATATTGTGTTCAATGTGTCTTTGATTAATGTGTGATTTTTGTATGGAATTGTGGTTATGAGTTGTGGTCTAATGGATTGTTGTCATAGTTTCAAACTGTAATAGTATAAATCCTTGCTTGAATCCATTCTTGTTAATTATTTTTTAGCTTCAATCGTTAGGAGCCTTAGACTGTCCATCTAACTATCTTAGATGGAATCAAAGGCTCTGATAAGATAGTTGTTTCCTTTGTTGCATTCCCCCAACTAAATTAATATTTGTAGTTCCTTGTATTTTGTAATCCAACTCATTCTCAAAAAGTAGGCATATTGGGAAGATGTCATCCTTCACTCACCTAGTGTTTGAGTGCTTGGTCAATTAACTCACATGCACCCTTATTCCATTGAATTATCTCAAGATACCAACAAATGGATAAGGATAGTGGGAAAATCTACCTCGATCATTCAAAGGAGAAGGAAGAGGGAGGAAAGAGGAAGAAGGCTCTTCCTTGATCCATACAAGACATCAAAAAGAGAAGGGGTGGGAACACCATCTAGAGTACCCCCAAAGATGCTCATGCATTCAATGATAATAGGTGTGCAAATATAGAGGAGGATTCCAATATAGATACACATAATTCAAAGATGGGACAAGAAGAAGACATGATTCAAAGAAGCTAGGACACTACATGAAGGAGACTAAGGGGTGGACCTTTCATATCACATTAGGAATATGAGAGAAAGTGGTACAAACATGTGCAATAGAATAAGTATTTCCTTTGTGGAAGAACAACCACTCACCCATGAAATGTATGGAGCAACCATCATCACATTCAACCATGGGTGACTAAGAAGGATGTTGTACTCCAATTCTCCAAGTAGTAATAAAAAATGGGTGCCCATGGTCTTAGGGTCAAGAGACAAAGGGATCTCAATGACCCCAAGGGGTTTAGCCTTCAATTTATTAAAACCTTAGAGGGTCCAAGGAGTAGGAGAGAAGTGGGAAGCATTTTGAGCATAATAGAAAGGAAACACTATGATATAAAGAATGGATCTAGGTTCAATAGTAACTCACTTAATTATGAATTTATTTTAGTGGATATTGATAAAGCACATGTTGAGTGTATTGTCTATATATTCATCAAGAGAAGGGATATTAGAGAGGTCAAAGGATAAAGAAGGAGAATTATATTATTTGACCTCAAGGGAGGAATTTGGATGGCCTTGATCATGCAACCCCTCTGGTTAGACAAAGCCTTAAGGAAATCCATGAGGGACATATATGAGGCATGAGAAGAGAGGATTAGAATAGAGGAGGGAAAGGAAGGAGTAGGTGAGGGCATGGAATGAACTATGAGAGGAGGAGACAGAAAAATATTTTCGAATGTCCTCTGCTAGTTATTTGATTAGATGATAGGGTGCCCTTAGCATCAATTAGGATAATGGGAGGCTCTGGCATAGGTTTTGATCTGAGGAGATGCCTACCCAAAGTTATAGAAGGATGGTATCAAGGTAAATAAGGTTGTCTAGGGAATCTGATAAAGAAATCACCCTCTTAGGATGGAAAATAGTCACAACTACAATACAATATGGGGAAAACTTTGGGGGTTGGCTAGGAGTGGGGGCAATTGAAGACTTCTCATTTTTCCTTCTTCATTAGAAGAATTAGAGCTATCCTTATTATTTTTCTTAAGAGACTTGGCAAGAGGTTCATTTCCAAGCATTGGGTCCTTGTATAACTCAATCTTGTCATTTTCTATTGTCACAATTGTTTTGGGTTTATAAGGTTGAACCATTTATCCTTTCTCTTCATTTAATTGTTTTATTTTACGATGATATTTAGTGTTATGGGTATATTTCTTGTGTTATTTGCACAACATTTCCATTTCTAAGGTAGGGGAATTAAGTTTCTCCTTTTCTTTAGTGTGAAAGATAGTTCAAGTCTCACTTTTATGCAAGGAGATTCTATCAACCTATTGTATGTTGTGTTTTTGGTGGAGACTTGGATCTTAGGTTTATTAGATTTACTTCCTCCCATGGAAGATATAACATAGGCATATTAATATGAAGGAGATGGTTGATGGCCCCTTTAGTTGACCTGGGGCCTTCAAAAAACATGTTGGCTCTGTTTTCATGGTTTAGGGCCCTTGGAAATATATCGTAGAGGGTATATTCAAGCATTTTGAAGTACAACCATGTAGATATTTACACCACTGATGTATGAAGGTTGAAAATTTTTACTTATATTCTTGTTGAAGACCCATGAGGGTGAACATACCAGAATCATGTGGTCAAGGCATGTCAAAGTCTTGGATGAACTAGTTTTCTAAAAAGGTGAAGGTCATAGATTGACCCTTAAGGGAGAAGATGGAAACAATGGAGGATGTCATTTATTAGGAATCATAGAAATATCTTGATCAAGATATTTTTGTTTTGGTAAATTTGGAACAAACCATGGTGAAATTATTCATGTGAAGTTGTGGGTCTTCGCCAATGGTGTCACCCAACTTAGTTTATTTTAGTAGGTATGGAGGAATACACGTATGTACAATCTAAGGGGGAAAGGTCGTCTAAAAATTTGGTTGAACAAAGACCTTATTGTTGTGTGTCATATTCTACCACCAAGGTTTCAGTTTTAAATAAGATGTTATCTAAAAGGGGCATGTTGTTATTAGGAGTCAGTTCCTGACCATCACTGTTCATACTTGCCTAAGGGAAAGGTCTTATTCTAAAAAAGGGAGGGTTTCAGTTCCAGCTCATGCTTGAGTTCCAAACTTCATAAAATGTGATTTCTATAGGATGCTACATAGTTGGCATGAAAAATTGTCCAGATTATTGGGGATAACAATTTTGAGAAGGTGCCATCATTGGAGGAATTCTTGTCCAAGTGATTGTGTAACTATTGAAATGTACACTTGTCTGTGTGGTGAGGAGAATGTTGGAATGTGCACTTTTCCTTGGAAAACCATTAGGAGGGATGATTGTATTGGAGGGTGTGTTGAGATGTACACTTGACTAATAGGTTGTGTAGTGGCTATCATGACATCTTGGCTTGTGTTTGAGGGTATTATTATATCAACACTCATTTGAGGAGGGAAACCTATTGAAGGTCAAGGAAGGACATTGATATTTCCTTGGAAAATGTTCAAATATTTTTTAGGTTGGCGGTGATGTGTTTGTATGTATGTTTGGATTGTTTCAATTGGTGTTTTGATGTAAGGTTGAAGAAAAATCAAAGGAGTTCCAATACTCAAGGGTCCAAGGATAATGGAACAACAAAGGAAGAGATCCAAGACTCCTTGGGCCTTGGATATTAAGTGGAAGATCCATCTATCATGTTGAAAGGAATATGATCCATCCTTTGGTGGGGTATCCCCTAGAAAGACATTGGATAGGCTTGCCTATGATGTATAAATCCTTATGCATGGAGTGAGAAATATCTCCATGTTCTTATATATATATAAGGGGATTCTTCCATTTCTTCATCAATAGAGGGATGAACATCACCCTAGTAAAGAAGCTAGGAGACTACATGGCACGCATGCCTCAAGAGTGACTAATACCTTTATGGAAGTCAAATTAGCACTGAGAATGAATGGCTAATGATGAGGTTGGGAGGGAGGCCCATGATTGGATACATAGTCCAACATGTTAATGGTGATAACTTGAATGACCTCTATTATGTAGGGGAAAACGTTAGGGGTGAAATTACTTCAGAAATTAATCGAACAATGGGGCATAATAGAAATAAGGGAGGCTTTCCTTCCTTTATAAATAAAGGATTCAACACCACCTCATCTCTAAATGAGGGAATTATATCCCACACATATCACCAACATATTGAATCCTCTATAGGAAAAAAAATAAAAAATAAGTTTGATATTTGATCTCTATATGATGTCAAGTTATCTGCCTTCGGAATTGATTTTGAAACCTCAATTCTAGATTACATATCTAAGTGTAAACTTCTCAATTGATTCTTTTATATGCGATTCCAGTATACTCATTTTCTTGTTCACATGCACTTACCCAACACACATTCAACAGAGGTCCCTTTGTCAATACAAGAATCCAACACTCAATATATCCAACTATTTTCTTGTACGTAATTCCAAAATCACTTGTCCAACAACATATTCAAATGCATTATGTTTTATAGCTTCATTCTCAATGGAACCCACTCAAGCATAACAATAACATTCCAATTCAAATGCAACTTGTGATTTGAGCTTTGCTTGTCAACTATGTAAAACTAACACTTCTATGTTTGTTTAGAAACGACACACTCTATTATAGACTTGGATTCATGGATCCAATTGCTTTCTTGTAAGACCAAAAAAAATTGATGAAATCAACTACCAATGAGCTATGATGAAATGGGTTCAAACCCATAGAACAATGAATTCTCAAATTGTTGTGTGAGGTCTCAACCAACATAGGGAATGCTTCACCCTAAAGTTTTTTTTAATCCATAACTCTTTCTTTTAGTACTCCAACAATCGTTAAAGGAAAAATTATCAAGGAATCATTTATAAATTAGGGAGGAATGTCCCAAAACTTTCAATAGGAGGAACATGGACACCGATTAGAAATCCCAACCAATACAATGTTCTAGCATGACAAATGATAAGTAAGCATGAAAAATTATTGAGCACAATGATGACAAATTATTGACCAACTACAACAATGAAGGAATATCAGACAAATCATAAGCAACCAAAAATTTCTTTTGTTGACAAAGGATACATGCAATGGATAAAAAGAAAGGTGAATAAACCATTTTTTAATGGCATATGCCATGTCATTCATTACCATCCACCCAGTTCACCATCCAGGGAAGCATCCCATGTTCTAGATGCTAGAAGGACATCCCATCACATGTGTATGATTTATGTACGACCCAAAGGGACACCACCATCCACCATCGACCTCTACATAATTAGAATTAACTAATGGAGGTGCATATGGCCTCAAGTCTATTGATTTTTTGTTGAGTATGGTCTTCCAATGGCCAGCGGCTTCGAAAATCACCAAATTGTTGTTCTTCATATGTAGAATTAGAAACTTAGGTTGATAATTGTGATAGCTAGAATGACATACATTCATCTCATAATTCATAATGAAATGGATGGTGGATGTCTTTTTATTATTAGTATTCACCCAGTGCTAAGGAGAAATGAATTTTTAGTAAGAACTATCAAAATTGTGCTCTAAAATTCTTCATATTAAACCATGAAAATACAATTGGGCACAACAATATTATAAATTCCAATGGCCAACAATTCATGAGAATGTTAGCTATTGGAACAACAACCAAATATTCATTTTCCTAGATCTTTCCATTGAATTAACAACTTGGGTAGAAATTGTGTTTTACTATGCATAATTTTATCACATTTAATATAATGAATAGAGAAAGGAGTTTGGCTCTAACCTATGAACACATACAAGAAATGAAATCCACAATATTGGACACAACAACTAAGCCACATCCTAACACATGAAATTTTACCTTGGAAAGCCAAACGAGAAAACCAACTTTGAATGGTTTCTCAATCTTCAATTCAACAATCTCATATTACAATGCATCTCATGGCTCTATGGCCATTCAACAACTTACACATATTTTTTTGTGCATCCTCACCTCTTGGCCAAAAAAAATCCCTTTGTGATTCTAATTACAATGAGATATAGGTAGAGATGAGGGTAATGTGAAGGCCAAACTAGATATAGGTAGAGATGGGGTTAATGTGAAGGCCAAACTATTTGACCTTTAATTTCCCATTCCCAACTCTATTTTCTCCTATTTTGGTTTTTTCTTTCTCATTTATTTTTTTCTCTTTTGTTTTCCTTAATTTTTTTAAACATTGCATTATCCTTTTCTTTCATTAAACCTTCATTAATTGTTGAATTTGACTTAGATACTAAGTCTTACAACCATTTTTCTTGTTCGGATCCATTTCACATCACCTATGATGAAGGCTTGAAGTAACATTTGAAAGAGAAATACAATAGAGAGTCATTTCTTAAGAGAGGGAAGGGTTAATGGGAATCCCTGACTATAGATGCCAAAATGTAGTGTACCCGAACAAATTCATGCTACCACATGTGGCGTGAGGGTAGGGATGGAAGGCCACCCAAACACACTCACACATACTAATAAAGAGGGAATAGGAGGAGAGTGGAGTTGCCACATGATTTTAGGTCTAAATTGAGAAACCCTAGGGAGAGGAAAGAGTGGATCAAAAAGAGAGGGAGAGACACTAGGTTAATTAGGGTTTTAGATCTTGATTTTGTTAACCTATGGATGTATATTAATAGGGTATTTCACTTAGGTTTTACCAACAATGTATAAAAGGAAAGAAAACCAACTAGTTGAGGTTGATTTACTGAAATTTCCTTTAGTAAGCTAGAAACCCTAATGCTAGAAAATGCAAAGAGAAGTATGGAAGGAACACATTTGGAATTTGTTGATGTAGGTGCTAAAGATACTTGGGCCAAAGAAATAAAAAATATATCTACTACCATAAATGATATAACTTAGTAGAGAGGCCCAAATTCCCTTAGAAGGGATGATACCTACCTTGCCCTCACTATGATGGAACCTCACTTGAGGTTGTAAGGTTGAATCATCCAAGGTATGAAGGAACTATGCCAACAAATATTCCATAGGATTAATCAAAAAGCCTTCAAGATTTGATTCAACATAATAAGAGGTCCTTGTGAGGTTCTATAGATAATAGGTGAAAGCAACCCAAGAGCATGGAAGAGGTGGGAAAGAGATTAGATCAAGATGTGTCATTAATCTGGATGTGTGCCTGAAAAGTAGGGTTTCAAGAAAGGGATAATCTAAGAGACTTTGTAAATAGGATTTGCATGGTATAAATAGGTGAGGGAATGACTTCACTGCATATGTGTATGTTAGATTGGACATTGAAGGGGTCGATTCATATTGAAAAATTGTGCATTTTGTCAAAGTACAATGGGTTATATTAGACTATACCTTGGGTTTTTAAACCCAAAATATCTTTCTCATAAAGGTGTCATGGATCATAGGAATAATACTCTTTTAAGAATCCACGATACAATCTCTGCCAATAGATCGGATAGAGTTAAGGAGGTTTGACTTATTTTGACTCCATTAATAGTAACTCAAAATGATTTGGGTCATCATGGACCTATGATGAAGCAATCTAAGTGATTATTGACCCAACTAGAGGGTTTCACCCCCAACTAAACCCCTAAAGTGAGGAAATACCCCAATTGAGTGCATTGAGATTCAAAGTGAACCAAACCAACAACCAAGGGCTAGAGAAAAAGTGAGATAAGGAAGACAAGGGTCCTACCAAAGCACTAGACTTACCTAAAAATCCATACACCTAGGCTAAGATGGGGGGGAATAAAAGAAAGTGGACCTAGATGGGGTGTCAATGATTTAAGTGGTGGATGTTGCCACATATATGGGAGATCCCACACCATGCATTGAGGTGATGAACCAATGCTGGGAGGGTGTCATCATAGTTGGTTCATGTGATATGGATGCTAATCCAAGTAGTTGATTTGGAGGGTTTATACTATGGTCATCATTGTTAGAATTGTTCCATGAAAAACACCATTCACCATGATGGGATATAATGAAAAGTAAAAAGAAGGGGAAATGTGTCAAGGCCCAATTTAGTAGAGTGTTGGATAGTTTTGGAGGTTGGTTTCTACTTGGAGAGCTGGTGGTTAGATGGTTTCCCTCTTTTAGTAGTGTGAGCTTTGTCCATTGGCATGGATCACAATGATTCTAGGTCAATTTAGGGGGGGAAGAGGAGGGTCAAACCACCTAGAGGAAGGTCATAGGAAAAGTAGTGACCTCCTCCTCACAAGAAGAGGACAAGGGACACGGTGGTATTGTTGTTTCTTACTAGTCTAGGCATTGTGACGGGTAGAGGAAATGGAAGATAGGGAAAAATTGAAGAGAGGTAGTGTTAGAATAATAGGTGTGATCATTTCACCATAGAAAATATAACAATATTTTTGCCCAACTATAGGCACAAAGGCCACCCCCGAGCACCTTAACCTTTATAGAGAGAATAATTCCAGAAGAAAACCCTAGAACCAATAGCCAACCAAGGTAGTGTACCTCTCTCCAAAGCTAGCATACCAAATAAAAGGTCCAAACCATAACCAAAGACCAATTCACCACTGCAGCAACTGCACCTCTCCTCTAGTCATGCACACCACTTGTCCTTATGCAGTTGTGAGAGTGAGTGAGTCCAAATGAGCTCTAGTGCCCTCTATTTATACTACTCCAACTCACCTGACTGGGCCAAATTCTCTTCCTGGAGGCTAATAACTCAATATAAGTTATTCTCTTGAGTCGACTTGTCTTTTAGGGTTATTATCCAACGTTTTAGGGTTTTTCTTGCTTCCCAGAATATTCTAGTCTCGTCAAAGGTTACACGTAGAGGTTAATACCTCCCGTAACTACCATAATATTAACACTCCCTCAGCTAGGGAGGTATTAAAGGAAATGGTATTGATCACAAACAAACCATTCAACCGATAGAAACAACATATCCACGCAGGCTATCTCATGATCACATCACGAGCACCATCACCATTATTAGTATCATCTGATAGAAACAACTGCATCATCTCTCAAGGTCATACTCTATCTGAGTAATCAGGCATGATGTTGAAAAGTTTACTCACTCAACAGAATGATACATGGACCATTCTTCTAATCCGAACATATGTCCTAGAAGAATAGTTGTCCCAATAGATGTTGAAAGCTCTGCAATGGGCTACAAGGATCATTCTTCTAATATGTACCTATGTCCTAGAAGAATGTCAGTCCTCCCAGATGTTGAAAGCCACCCTGTGGGATATAGAGACCATTCCTACATGAATGTTAGTCTTAGAATATTTTATAATTGGGTCACATGTACCATAGAGATCAATCTCTACCCATATGTCTTGGAAAAATATTGGTCCTAAACCATTTTCCTAATCAGGCCACAGTATGTGCCTCAGGAAAATACCAGTCCATGATACGTCAACAATATGTCAACATAGACCATTCTCCACATAGAGAATACATGTCCACCAAAAATCTGTTCTTTCTGGACCATTCTTTGTTTGGAGAATGTCTGTCCACCAACACACTGACTATCCATCTAGCTGGAAATTAACTCCAACACTAGTGGTAGTCTCCATGGAAATATGATAGTAGCATATTGTTTCTATAATTCCATCCAATATAACACAATTGTCTATCCATAGTAGTATACAATTACTATCTAGTGGTACACAACCACTCCTAGTAGCACACGGCTACTAACCAGTGACACATAGTAACTACCAGTGGATCACATCCACCACAGTAGTATACAGTTACTGTCCAGAGACATACCATCTCCACAACAATCATATCATCTAATACCAACCTGCATAAACACTATCATGATACAAATTGAGTCATATGGGCCATTCTTTCACTCACATCTGTGAGATATGGAAGAGCATCTTCCCTCGAAAATTTAAACATCAGTCATGGGCTATCTGTATTGTTCTTCCCAAGCATAGAAGAATAATTGTCCCTGATTTCTGAACCTGGACCATTCAACCTAACTGGGCCATTCTGCTGGCACTAGTCAGAGTGCAACATAGAGAGAATGAGTCTGCCATAGGGAATGATTTTCCATGATTGTTGAACCTGGAGCATTCAACCTAATTGGGCCATTCTTCCTTCACTAATAAAAATGAAACCTAAAGAGAATGAGTCTTCCCTAGAATGACTATCTGGACCATTTCCTATGGAAATGATTGTCCTGCACCAACCTCCTACACTGGACCATTCTTCGAAACTACTCACAATTGTGAACTTTGAAGGAATGGTTGTTTGGAGAGGTGGACCATTATTCTTCACCACTTCTCAGAGTTACTTCCAAGGATAATAATTGTCCTAGACCATTCCCCCACATTGGCCACAAGGGGAATCATTGTCTATGGTACATCAACAACCTATGGGACCATTTTCGTTACGAAAATGACTGTCTGTTCTGGACCATTTTCCAAACTGGAAAATGATTGTCCGTCAGAAATATTGGACCAATTTTTGGACTAGGAAGTGACTTCCCAACATGAACCATTTTCCAAACTAGAAAATGATTGTCCATATATCAATAACATATCAGTGCTCCCTCCCAACCTAGGGAGTAATCACTTCCCTTTCCAATAAGCAAGTCATCTCCACGAGTCCTAGCTTGTCCCTTAAGTACGCAAACTTTTCATCTTGGATAGAGCCTCTACCAAAATATTTGTTATCTGCTCATCAATGGAGATATAATGAAGAACTACTTCTCCCCTCTACACTTTATCATGAAGAAATTAGTACTTGATATCAATGTGCTTCGACCTATCATGGAATACCGTGTTCTTTGAGAGTTTCACATAGCTCTGGTTATAACAATATATCATGGTCAAATCCAGCACCTGATCAAATAGTCCCAGAAATTATCTTATGGAGCCACACTACTCCCGTACAAGCATCACAAGATGCAATATGCTCTACTTCTGCAGTGTTGAGTGCAACAGACTTATGTTTCCTGCTAGCCCATGATATTGTGGCAGAGATCAAACTGAAACATATCCAAGAATCACTTCTTCTGTCATCTGCACTCCCTACACAATATGAATCGATAAATCCATGCAATTGTATATCATAACTCAAACGTCCCATGAAGATATTTCAAGGCATGCTTTGCAATTATTAAATTCTCATGGCTAGGTTCCACCTATAACTATTTTCACAACAAAGAAAATATTCGGCTGAGTATTCTCCAAACACATCAACGAGTCATTCAATTGTCGATACAGGGACGAGTCTATTGGATTAGAGTCTCTCAACTTCTTTAGATTTTTCATCATGGGAGTTTTCCATGGATTTGCAATCCATTATCCTGGACTTATGAAGAATTGTTTCGATACAATTCTGTTGGACAACTGAGAGGGGGGGGGGGGTGAATCAGTTGTTACCGTGCTTAAACAATTATGCTTCTTTTAAACTCTTTGCAGAAACACTGAATGATGATCACATTAATGCAAGGAAATAAACAATGGCACATTCAGCATCAGTCACACATAAATGAGAAACACAGAGACAGATATTTCCCGAGGAAACCCATACAGGGTAAAAACCTCTTTTTCTTTGTATGATAAGTAATAGTTACATTCTTTACATTATCATACATATGATCACCAACTCATAATGAGGCTACAACATCTGTTTTTCAAGCTGCAACTTGCTGAGAGCAGCAACTCTCTGTTTTCTCTAGCACCCACTAGAAGGAAGCACCAACTCCCTGGTTTCTCTAGCACCAACTAGAAGGAAGCACCATCTCCCTAGTTTCTCTAGTACCAACTAGAAGGAAGCACCAACTCCTTGGTTTCTCCAGCACCAACTAGAAGGAAGCACCAACTCCCTAGTTTCTCTAGCACCAACTAGAAGGAAGCACCAACTCCCTGAGTGTTTCCAGCACCAACTGGATGGAAGCACCAACTTCCAATCATACAAGCAACCAACCTG
>ML795992.1:159685-170013 GCA_009831015.1 Picea engelmannii
CCACCCTGAAATATTAATTCTTTGTTACTCAAACTTATTACAGTGATATAATGTTCAACAATGGCTTACCAGACTCATCACTGTTCTGCTGCATTTCGTTACTCTGTCTGCCTCATTGCCTTCCTGCACACATCACTTGCACTGTCTGTTCTTCTGCCTTTTATGCTCTGTGCACCATACCCATTTACTGCACAGATCCTCTTCTGTTCAATTCAGTTGTTGCACTCTCCTTCTTCTTCACACATGAATCAACTTCACCAGCTACAACCACAACAAACTCCAATAGCAAAAACAACCCTTCTCTTCTCGGTACCATGTATATATAGCTTATGTGCACCTTGTGCATGCAATGTTCGCAATGCCTCTGCATGCTGACTCCGCGCCATTATCATCCACCTCTCAAGTGCTCTGTCTGATCATCATCGTGACTCTTCAAATTCTCTGGTGGTTCACCCCGCGTGTCCAACATCACTGTATGTTATACTGAGATTCCTCAGCCTCTCTGGCAGTTTGAGACTCTTTGTCTTCTCTGTGACAGTCGAACTCACTTTCTCTGTTTCAGTTACAGGCCTCAATGCCCATCCAGCTGTTAATCGCCTTCATGAACATCTTCATCCCTCTTGAATATTCTCAGAGGCTCTTCACCTTCTCTATCAATCATCCCCAAGTGTCTTCAAGTCCTCTGGCTGAAACCATCAGTGGTTTCTGGCAGTTATACTATGTCGTGCTACATTAGCCCTCCGATCAACACTTGATCTGATGGTTCAGATTATATTGCGATTTCACCTATCGCGATATCGGGATTCCTGATGTCAATTTTCTTTGACATGTCTAACTCTCGATCCCCAAAACTCCGACAAAGACTGGAATCAATGGTCCAGATTTAACCTTAATCTGACGGCTCAGATTACATCGCGATTTCACATATCGCGATATCGGGATTCCTGATGTCAATAATCTTTGACATGTCCAACTCTCGATCCCCGAAACTCTGACAAAGACTGGAATCAACGGTCCAGATTTAATCTTAATCTGACAGCTTAGATTACATAGTGATTTCACATATCGCGATATTGGGATTCCTGATGTTAAAAAACTTTGACATCTCCAACTCTCGATCCCCAAAACTCCGACAAGGTGTCCATCTGCTGACGTCACATGTGAATTGACACGTGTTGAATATTGCCACGTGTCACTCTGATTCGTGACTTACATGTGCCTGAAATGTTGAATCAGTCTGACACTTGTCATTACCTGATTGTGCCACGTGTCTCTAGCTAACATGGTCTGCTGACGTGAGTCGGGTCGACGGTCTATATCACATCTTGATCTGACGGTTCAGGTTCAGTCGAGATTTCACATATCGAGAAATCGGGATTCCTATTGCATTGTTTCTTTGACATTTCCAACACGCGATCCTCGAAACTTCGATCAATGGTTCAGATGTGATCTTGATTTGACGGCTCAGATTACGCTGGGATTTTTCATATTGAGAAATCGGGATTCCTGTTGCATTATTTCTTTGACATTTCCAACACGCGATCCTCGAAACTCCGATCAACGGTTCAGATGTGATCTTCATTTGACGGCTCAGATTACGTCGGGATTTTTCATATCGAGATTACGCTCACTTCTCCTTGCACTTTAAAGAACGTGCAGGTTTTCCTCGATCCAACGGTGGTCGGACCCTGCGCTCAGATCTGACGCCTGAGATCTATTCTCCTCTTCAGCGCCCTCTTCTTGTCTTTCTTCAGATCTGACGGCCCTCATGCTGTCGGAAATTTTGGATGGGATCCAACGATCAGAAATGCTTCTCGGGTCTTCAATCATTCGATCTTCTTGAACTTATCTTCTCTTTGCCTGTTGATCATCGTTGTTGTACTCAAGCCATCATTACTGTTGTACTTGCCATCAATGACAAGCTTACGCTGCCTGTAAAAACATACTAAACATCCTCTGCACTATCTCTTCTGATCTTATCGAGGTTGCTTTGTAGCATCATCGAGGTTGCTCGGCAACTTCTTCCCAAAATACTTCTAGTGCCCGTCTGTTACATTCTTCCTATATTCATGCCATCTTCATTGTTGTACTTTCCATCAATGACAACCTGTTAAACATTTCCAACAAATTCCTCTGTCATAGGAAATTTTCACCAATCTTCTTTTGTACATGAGAGGCTCTACACCAAGTTGCTTGAATCCGTACAAGGTCTTCTTCCATATTCATACATGGGTCTCTTTCTAGTATACCTCAAAATATTGAGGTTTCTCTACATGTTCTTCTTCTTCAATTACTTTGTTGAGAAGAAGAGTCTTTACATCCATCTCCAACCCATGGATACTGCAAGAGATATAATGACTCAGGTAGAGGTATATATGGTTACTGGAACGAGTTGTCATCATAGTCTTCTCCCTCCTTCTCAAAGAACCCTCTAGCCCCAAATATCGTCTTGTAACTATCAAGGCTTCCATTTATAATTCTTCACAAATTCTTCAATGGATTATATCATTGGGGATTATCTCCCTCCTAATCCTAGCTTCATTCCTGAATGATCAATATCTAGAAATTCCTTGTTTTTAATCTGAGACTACATGTTTTTTGAATTCTGCAATCAATTTCCTCTATCTGAGAGATTCCATGCTTGCGTCTGATGCATCTCTCTTTACTTTCTGCAAAGTGTCATCCTTATAAACTTCTTCTATGACAGCTTCCGCACAGATTATTCATCAAGGTTTGTCAACATATTTCACAAGGGTACCGACCCAGAACAAGATAAGAAGCAAAAGAAAGATCCAAGACAATATGTTTATGATATGAAATCTAAACAAGAATAAGGACAAGGATAGAGACAATTGCTACAAGCCTGGAAAGACATCTTCATGATAGCCTTCATGAAATATGTTAGGGATCTAACCCTTCACGTAGGTAGAATAATATATTTCAATGTAATAAAGGTCAATATTACTAAGGCCTAGCAATAAGGAAGAATAAGTCCAATGTAAGAAGACCTAATAGAAGCTTTCGCTTCTAGAAGGATCTTCCTCTAGATAGTTCTTTTGATATACATATTTAGTATAAATAGGAGTCTAGGGTATGAGAACTTTTGTCTTGGATATTATTGTAATAGAGCTCTGCTCTGTTGGAGGTTTCCCCCTCAAAGAGGAAAGTGAACATTGCTCTCAATAATCAAAGTTCTCTTTCTGGTGTTATTCTGGTATCATTTTGGTATTATTGTGGTGTTGTTCTGGTTATATTGTTTTTCATCTGCCATTTCTAGATATTTATTTCTGTTCTACATACTTTTTTATATCTGGAATATTACAAGTGGTATCAGAGCACCTTCCTCGGTAGAAAATTGTGGGTTAATTTTTTTCAGGGTGGAGACGTATTCTGGCGTCTTTAAGCTACAGAGATTTGTCGTTACATGCATAAACCCATGGTTGTGGATTCATACACGCAGGAAATACAAGTGGTACCCCTTGTAACCCATGTTGGTACCCCTTCAAGTGGCAACGCATTAGACAACACATGTATACGGATCAACCTATATCTTCTGAAGCCCTCCATAGATAAATCGATCGGCCATATGACTGCTATAGTGCCACCAAGAACAACACTCGGGAAGATACTCTCTAGTACCTGGGTAGTCGGGTAGTACGACTAAGGGCACGGTCTAGCCTCTTTAGTTGGTTCCCTGAGATATTGGGCCGAGTACTATTGTTGGACCCCGCACGTATATCAGAGAGATATAGCACAGGGAGAACCCTTGTCTGTAGAACCCTTGAATACCTAACCTTTGGGGATGGAAACAAAAACAGAACAGACAAGATATGTTGTCATGCAACTGTGTCTCCTGCATTCGAGTTGCCAACTTACTACACATTTTTTCCTGTTAAGCATTTGGGCATTTCATCACTGTAGTATTCTTCAGATCTGAGTATAACTCCACATGTCTGGATCCTGTTGGAACCATTATTTGAGACCTATTCCATTGGATTTCTCTCTTCTCCCTTATCACATTCATACCTTTTATTTTTCAGCAAATATTTTTTTTCTGTGTGGTCCCACCCGCCCCTTTTCGGTTCCCTCGTCATCATGGCCCATACCCGTAGCCAAGACTTGGAAGCTCGATTCAATACCTTGCACTCTAATTTCACAGATACCCAACAAGAAGTGAGACAACTTAGTGCCAATATTTCCACCATAAAAAAACATGCATTCCTCCATTGTTGCCTCAATCGAGGAACTCAAACAAGACCTCAAACAAGACATTATTAACCATCTTGAATCTGTCACTACGATGATCTGCACCAAGCTGCATATCCTTGTAGATCCTCCCTTATCTGACCCACATTTGCATACTAAAGGTGAAACTTCCTCTCATTCCCATAATTTTCAGCCCCATCACTTTCAGAGTGACCTATGCCTTCTGCGTGTGAATGTGACCAAATTTGATGGCTCGGATCTCACTGGTTGGGTAACTCAAATGGAACATTATTTCTCTTTGTACGACATTATGGATGAGTTGGCCAAACTCTGGTATGGTGTTCTCCATCAAGATTAAGAACGTTGGCAATGGTGGCAATAGAGAAAAAATTCTCGTCAAGGGTATGTTTCTTGGACACACTTTGTGGAAGATATTATGAACGCTTTGACACTGACACCAACCATCTAGGTTGTTTGAAAAAGTTAAAACAATCTAGCATAGTGGAAGACTTTATAAATTCTTTTGAGCAATTGGTTTTTCGTACAGAGGGCATGTCTGATGCTTTTTTCCAAGAATGTTTTATCAGTGGCCTCGAGGATGAGATTTGTGCCCATGTCCTCATGGTTCGGTCTCAGAGTTGGGTGGAGGCTACTAAAAGAGCTAAGGAAGTGAAACAGGTTGTCTCTTCTCAAAACCGAAAACCGTCCTTTATTCCTCTCACTAAAACAGTAAATCCCACTCCTCCTTCTACTCCACTAAAGATCCAAAAATTGACCAGGGCTGAAATGGTTGAATGCCAACTCAAAGGCCTTTGTTATAATTGTGACGACAAATATTTTCCGGGACACAAGTGTAAGGAAGAGGATGTTGAGGCTCCCCTTGTTTCCGTGTCACCTGAACCCACTGACATAACCCCTCCCTCAGACCCTCCCGAAATAGAACCTATTATTTCCCTAAATGCTCTCACTAGCTTCTCTACTCCCCAATCCCTCAAGCTAATTGGTTACATCAAGCATAGGAAGGTCATCATTCTTGGTGATAGTGGAAGCACCCATAATTTTATTCATCGCCACATTTCCCAAGAAACTAATTGTTATATCCGTCCAGTCAATAATTTCCAAATCATGATTGCCAATGGCAGGTCCATGAAATTTGGAGGGCGTTGTTAAAATGTGTGTCTCCAAATTGGTGAATACCACCTGAAATATCATATGTTTGCTCTCAACATGGGTGGTTGTGATATTGTGTTGGGTGCAGAATGGCTGAGGACTTTGGGTCCCATTCTCATGGATTTTAAGGAATTAACCATGCAATTCGACCAGGAGGGCCAACAATATAAGTTCCAAGACATCATCGTCGATTCCCCGGAGATCATTAGTTCTCGTCGCATGGAAAAGCTGCTCAAAAAAGGTCATTCTAGCATTATTTCCCAACTCCATGCCATATAAGCAACTGAGACACCCTCTGTGTCGCAGGACCTCCAATCCATCCTCTCTAAACATCAAATGGTTTTTTATACTACCCAGGTACTCCCTCCTTCTCGTGGTGTTCATGATAATTCCATTCCCCTTGTCCCATGAAGCCTTCCTCCCAATATTTGTCCCTATCATCACCCCTTTTCCCACAAAAATTAAATTGAGAAAATGGTTCAAGAACTTCTCAATGCAGGTGTTATCCGCCCTAGAACGAGCCCCCACTCTTCTCCTGTGGTCATGGTCCTAAAGAAATAATGTTCTTGGCACATGTGCTCTGGCTTTCGCTCCCTCAACAAACTCACCATTAAAGACAAATTTCCCATTCATGTCATTGATGACCTCTTAGATGAATTGAGTGGCACCTAGTTCTTTACTAAACTTGATCTTTGTTCTGGCTACCACCAGATTGGTATGAAAGAGGTAGACATTCCTAAGATTGCCTTTAGAACTCATAAGGGCCACTATGAGTTTTTTTTCATGCCCTTTGGCTTGTGTAATTCTCCCTCCACTTTCCAAAGCCTCATGAATCATGTCTTTCGTCCTTTTCTCCGTCATTTTGTCTTAGTTTTCTTTGATGATATCCTCATCTATAGAAAAACTTGGACAGACCATCTTGCTCATGTGGATCGATTTCTCCATCTACTCTCTCAGCACCAACTTTTCCTGAAACAATCTAAATGTGCTTTTGGCGCCTTGGAAGTTGAGTACTTAGGTCATCTTGTTGGCAAGGTCATCATCAAGGTGGATCCTAAAAATATTGAAGCTATGCAAGATTGGCCTCACCCAAAGACTCTCAAAATCTTGCATGGATTTCTGGGTTTAACAGGTTATTATCGCAAGTTTTTTAAGAATTATGGAAAGATTGCGGCACCTCTCACTGCACTCCTTAAAACAAATTCTTTCATTCAGACTCCAGCAGTTGCTCAGGATTTTCAAACCTTGAATATGGCCATGTGCACCACTCAAATATTTTCCCTTCCTGATTTCACAAAGACCTTTGTCCTAGAATGTGATGCTTCAAGGAAAGGAATTGGCATTGTCCTTATGCAAGAGGGTCGACCTTTGGCCTTTACCAACAAACAATTGTCTGAGTGAAATCTGGGCAAATCAATCTATGAAAAGGAAATGTTGGCTATTCTACATGTCGTTGATCTTTGGCGCCCTTATCTATTGGGGAAATGATTCCAAATTAATATAGATCATCAAAGCCTTAAGTATTTTCTTGAACAACGCATTTCCTCCCTAGAGCAACAAAAATGGTTAACTAAGCTCTTTGGATATGATTATGAGATCATTTACAAGAAATTCAAAGACAATGTGGTTGTTAATGCACTTTCCAGAAAATATGAAGATGAAGAGTCCCTTTTATCTCTCTCCTTCATTGTACCAGATTGGATCCAAGTTGTTCACCGGGAATGGCTACACAATCCCAAAAGTTCACATCTAATACAACAATTGCAGTTAAATTCTCCAATTTCCCTAGGATACTCTTGGCTTCATGATGAGATTTGATATAAAGGTCATTTGTATTTAAGTTAACATTCAAAACTTGAATCCACGGTACTTTCTGAGCTTCATGCTACACCCATAGTTGGGCACTTCGGGTTTACCAAAACCTATGATATGGTCAAACGTTCTTTTTTCTGGGATGGTATGAAACATGACATTCATAATTTTGTGGCTAAATATGATGTGTGTCAATGCAACAAGGGAGAAACAGTCAAATCTCCTAGAACACGACAACCACTTATGATTCCACCTACTATTTGGAGGGATATCTCTATGGATTTTATTGTAGGCTTACCTAAATCAGGAAATAAATCAGTCATTGTGGTGGTAGTTGATCGTCTTTCCAAGTATGCTCATTTTTGTGCTCTTCAACACCCATTTACAACATCCACTGTGGCTCAACTTTTCATGGATCAGGTCTTCAATCTTCATGTCATGCCGCATTCTATTATTTCCAATCACGACCCCCAGCAATTTTTTGCAAGAACTGTTCAAGCCACAAGGCCCCCAATTGCATCTCAGCACAACTTATTATCCCTAGACTGATGGTCAAACTGAAGTTGTCAACAAGTGTTTGGAAACATATATGAGGTGTTTTGCATCGAAAATGAAAAATCAGTGGGCTCAATGGTTACCACTAGTTGAATGGTGGTACAACACTTCATACCATACATCTACCTGCATGACTCCTTTTGAAGTAGTATATGGAAAAAATCCACCTTCAGTTCTATTATATTTTCCAGGTGTCTTGAAGGTCCAGGCGGTTGACCAAACACTTACATTTCAAGAGGCTATTATTCATACCCTCAAAGAGAATTTGGTTGTGGCCTAGAATCACATGAAGCAACAAGCAGATCAAAGTCGCTCTGAATGTCAATTTGCAGAGGGGGATCGGGTGTTTCTTCGACTGCAACCTTACAAGCAAAATTCCCTCAAGGCTGACCATTGTCAGAAACTGGCACCCAAATTTTATGGTCCTTATACCATTCTCAAGCATGTGGGATAGGTGGCCTATCAGTTAGCCTTGCCTAGTCATTCTAAGCTCCATCTTGTTTTTCATGTTTCCTGCTTAAAGAAGGTGATTGGAACCAAGTTCCAAAATCAAACCAACCTTCCCGAGTTGGACGAAGAAGGATCCATTTGGCTACAGCCACAAGCAGTTTTGGACCAGCGTGAGCATCATCTGCGTTAGCGAACCATCAAGGAAGTGTTAGTTCAATGGAAAGATACAACTCCAACAAATTCCACTTGGGAACCAACTACCATTCTACAACAAGTTCCACATCTCAAGCCTTGAGGACAAGGTTGTTTTTAAGGGGGAGGACATGTTAGGGACCTAACCCCTCACATAGGTAGAATAATATATTTCAATGTAATAAAGGTCAATATTAATAAGGCCTAGCAATAAGGAAGAATAGTCCAATGTAAGAAGACCTAATAGAAGCTTCTGCTTCTAGAAGGATCTTCCTCTAGATGGTTCTTTTGATAGACATATTTAGTATAAATAAGAGTCAAGGGTATGAGAACCTTTGTCTTGGATATTATTGTAATAGAGCTCTGCTCTATTGGAGGTTGTCCCCTCGAAGAGGCAAGTGAACATTGCTCTCAGTAATCAAAGTGCTCTTTCTGGTGTTATTCTGGTATCATTTTGGTATTATTGTGGCATTGTTTTGGTTATATTGTTGTTCATCTGCCATTTCTAGCTATTTATTTATGTTCTGCATACCTTTTTATATCTGGAATATTACAAAATAACATGCCTGAGACAACAAGAACAACATTGTTTCTAATACAACATCTTTCATATGAAGGATAGTTTTTTTAATGATCCCAAGCCATTATGCAAGGATCATTACGGTTTTGGTGTCTTTTAAAACTTTTTCTAAGTGAGGTATTTCGTCAAACAGTTTGTTGATCTATTGTTTACTTGTGTTTATATGTGTGTATGCAGTAAATAACAAGAATAGACAACCATGAAACATACCTCAACCATATGCAATATGATAGACAAGCCAAAACATCACAAATCTTCTTTATTCATAAAATAGAAGAACCTGCTACAATGGAGATGTCGATCTGGAATTCTCAATAGATGGCCAAGATGATGGACAATAGATAACAAGTATGAGCTGCTACAAAATGCTCCTGACAATACAAAATAAGCCTCCAAAGGCTAGATAAGAGATGAAGACCAATGCCAAGTGCCACACCCCTCACTGCTGGAAGATGCCATGCTTTGCTGGATAAATGAAGCTCCTCAACAATTCGGCCCTGGTGCCAAAGATGCCCAATCACCTCCAGAAAGATGCCAAATAGTAGATTGGGTGATGGTAAGAACAACCCAAGTGCCTGAATCTCCAAAATCCCTCTCAACCTCTGTAGATCTGAACTCCTTCACTAAATGGTGTGCCCCACTGGATGACTTAAGCCCTAGATAATTCGGCCTTGATGAAGGAGTCCTCCAAATGCTCTGAAACTCTCCAGAAATATACATCGGGACACTGCAAGTCACTAGGTGAAGTCTCAGGGTTAGATCTGAAGTGTAACTCCTCCAAACTGACTAGATCTGAATCTCAGAAACTCCCTCCTTCTCTTTAATTCGTCCCACTGCTCTACGAAATAATCTGAACCATAAAACTCTCTTAGAAAGCACTAGGAATGATAGTGAAGACCCTGCAAGAAGAACCCAAGTGATGGAATCTCCAAAAACCCTGCCAATCTCCTACAACGAATTTCTATCCAAGGATGGTGTGCCCCTCTTGCTGGAAACCCTCAATTGGTGCGCCCTCTCTCTATCTGCACATGAAACTGATGTAGAATCCCCCTGCAACTGAGTAGATCTAGAACTAGAATGGTGTGGGAGAGTATTGCATCTCCGAGACCAAGTTTGGGACAAGCTAGGTGGAATCTTTCACCACTGAATCGTCCTCTAGGGTTTGTTATGTCAAAACCCTCAAAACCCCCAATGTTGGGCTCACTAACTAAAAGCCAGATATCAAAAGATAAACATACATGAATGAATGAGAAGAGGCCCTTGCCTTTCCTTTATACTTTTTGGCTCACCTTGTCCCTCCAAAGTGAATTTCATTTTATTAATATTTAATTAATTAATTAAATCACTTTAATTAATTAATTAA
>ML795992.1:170384-187780 GCA_009831015.1 Picea engelmannii
TACTCGCTCTAGCATCCATCTAGCTACTCTGGTCATCATAAATCTCTGCCCTGTGATGATGTCCCAAAGTGGGGACATTACAGTTTCTTGGTAGCATTACTAAGATGATCTTGTTTGAGAACAAGAACAAGAAATATCTCCTAGAGGAGGTGTTAGTTCATGCTTGCAAAGAAGTACATTGAGTAGTATAAGCTACTAAGTACTTATCAATACTCACTTAAGTGACAATAATAAAGATGTCAAACTTGATATGCAAACCTGGAGTCTTGTTATTATTCCACTTGGATTGCTTTTCTTTTGGGACAAGTATCCTTTTTGACTTGTCTTTTAAACTTAAAACAATATGATATCTTGACAGAAAAAAAACTGAGTTAGAGAATACGATCTCAACCTTATAAGATCTTGAATAAAGTTATCTTATAGTTTTAACTTTGACTAGAAATTCATAATGCCATAGCAGCCAGAGACATATCAAGTCAAACCTGGAGAGTGTGTTGATCTTATGAATGCACTAAATCCAAGATCACTGCTTTGGACAAGATCCCTTGTACATTTCCTGCAAACACACTCATGCTAATGATACAAATTAAAAGAACATGTATAAGTGCATACCTTTGTTAACCAACTGTGATGGTAAACCTTAGACTGACTTTGTTGGACCAGACCAGAGGTTTAGCTACTAGAGGATTGATAAACCTCATAATGTTCCTTTCAGTAGATTTCTCTTGGGCACAACATACACTTTCTTCATGCTAGTTCTTTTGTCTTCATAACTGCCTTTCATTTTGACTTTTTGACTGGTCAACCTTAGATTTTGACTTGGTCAAATGTTGACTTTGATGAAAATTCCAAACTTGACGTCTTGACTTGCTAAGATTACCAGGAGGTGCGCTATGCTAGGGCGCACTAGGTTATCCAGGAGTTAGGTCAAGCGCTTCACTTAAGGTGCCTTAACACGAGGGTTAGGGTTTCATTGTTGCTGCAAAAACTTTGACTGCAACTGCAACTGCAACTAAGAAAATCCTCCCAATCTACCTTCTAGTGGTTAGACTATCCGAAGATAGTGTGGGCCCATAACCTGTTAGAATAATAGGTGTGTTCGTTTCACCGTAGAAAATGTAGAAATATTGTCACCTAACCATAGGCACAAAGGAAACCCCCAAGCACCTTAACCTTAACAGAGAGAATAATTCTGAAAGCAAGCCCTAGAACCAATAACCAACCAAGGTAGTGTACCTCTCTCCAAAGCTAGAATACCAGGCAGAAGGTCCAAACCATAACAAAGTAGAAAGTCCAACCATAACCAAAGACCAAGTCACCACTGCAGCAGCTGCAACTCTCCTCCAATCATGCACATCACTTGTCCTTATGCAGTTGTGAGAGCGAGTGAGTCCAACTGAGCTCTAGCGTCCTCTATTTATACTGCTCCAACTCACCTGACTGGGTCGACTTCTCTTCCTGGAGGCTAATAACTCAATGTTAATTATTCTTTTGAGTCGACTTGTCTTATAGGGTTATTATCCAACATTTTAGGGTTTTTCTTGTTTCCCGAAATATTCTAGTCTCGTCAAAGGTTACATGTAGAGGCTAATACCTCCCACTGCTACCATAATATCAACAGGTGGAACCTCAAGTGAGGTTGATGTTGGAATTAGGAAACTCATTCTTGATATTATTTTCTCCACGAGAAGGTCGAATCAAAGTATAGCAAGATTGTTGACCTTTATTGGCACATAAAGGAACTAATTGCTTGTGGAATCAAGAGCAAACAAGTGGATGGTGTCAAGATGATGTAGTTCTTTAAATTATATACCAATTGGACTCCAAGTAGGATGGATTGATTAATGTTATTTGGGGAATTGAGTTGGTAGAAGAGAGGACTAATGAAGAGATCCAGGGGAATACAATCGAGCTAGGGAAGTTGATGCAGTGGAACCAGAGGGTACCAAACCCTACTCCTATTGCAATGGACTCAAACCCGAATAATTGGCTCCCAAATCTTATTCTTTATGGTGTAATTTCATCTCTCTATTTTTGTAGAGTACTTAAGTTATAGTCTCTTTAGAAAATGCTTAGAATTGGCAAAAGCAATCTCAACTTTTGTTTACAATACATCATAAGCCTACTAGATAAGCTTCTAAACAAACCAATAGATCTATTCATAAACATTATATATATATATATATATATATATATATATATATATATATATATATATATATATATATATATATATATATATATATTAGTTTCGTCAACAATTTTTATCTTTTTTTAACATTCAATAATCATATACTGAAATATATAAGTAACATATAAACAAGCACAAGAAGACACAAAGATTTATTCCAATACAACATTTCTTAGAGAAAATATTCCAATATAACTACGAACAAGCTCTAATCACAAGAGCAAACCAACAATGAAGAACCCTGATAACAAATACTTATCTCTTCTTCTTGTCAAACCCTAGCGAGGGTAGACAACTGATCAACACCACAGAAGTGGTACCAAGATAGCACACCACAGAGCCGGCACCAAGATAGGCACATTACTAGAACTGACACAACGGAGCTGACACCAAGATAGGCACATTACTAGAACTGGCACCACAGAGGTGGCGCCACTAGTAACTGGTAATTGCTACTTCAACTGATAACTAACACGAAGCAATTGAGCAGCACCACAACCTTAGCGCAACTCCTCCAGAGGTAGTGCCCAATAGAAATCACCAAGATCCACCAATAATATCCTTCCCCAAGTGGGGCACACTCTCCAAGAGAACTAGAGACCAGAAATAGTGAAACTGCTACAACTGCCTAGTGTGTACTCCAGAAGGAGAACTATATGACTGTACAAATGAACCGGCCCAGACTTTTATTTATACTAATCTGGGTGCCTCACTGGGGTCGACTTCTTATTCCGGGTCTTCAAAATTACTTTATTATTTCTATGGGCCGACTTCTCTTCTTGGAAATTATATTTCCATTTTATTATTATTTCTTGTGGGCCGATTTCTCTTATGTGGTCTTCTATTTCACTTTATTATTTTCCGGAGTGTTCTTCAACTGTTCAATGGTCTTCCTTTGACTTCTTAGAATCTTCTTCTTCTCTAAAAGTTGTTTTTAAACTGCTCAATGGTCTTCCTTTGACTTCTTAAAATCTTCTTTTTCTCTAAAAAAAATTGTTTAGGAGGGAATACCTCCAACAATTACCAAAACATCAACAATATATATATATATATATATATATATATATATATAACTTAATACCCACAAATATATAATTTTCTTATAAATATAAATAAATACTATAAACTAACTTTAGAAAACATATCCAAAGTTTCAAATATATCTAAATGTCCAAAGCTTCAAATAGAATCTCATTAAAAAAAAGAGTACAAGCTAGGAAGGAAAAATCTTCTATAAAGCAAAGTATAATTGCATTGTTTGCATCACAATAGAAACATCAAACATCAACTAAGAGGAAATGGTCAGATTTTCACCATACCACCACCATTGATAATTGAAACAATATCTTGCCACTAAAAAGAAAAAGCATGGGACGTTGATTAAGATTAATTGACTATATACATTTGAGGAGTCAGATTTTCACCATGCCACCATCATTGATAATCGAAACAATATCTTGCCACTAAAAAGAAAAAGCATGGGACGTTGATTAAGATTGATTGACTATATACATTTGAGATGTCATGTGCAAAGAATGAAACCTTCACATTTTATACACTAATTCTAAAAAATGTAGCTATAGGGGTAAAGTGCAAATAGAAAAATACCAAGCACACATTGAAGTTAGTAACAAGGTATATTTATAAAGAATCTACTCAACCATTCTTGGGAAAAAAGTGATCCCTTCTTACTTTTATGCATGTTACCTCGCAAAGGGAAGATAAATGACTTTTGGGTGGGGTACCATAACTACAACTAAATTCAGACACACCTTTAAAAGCATGTGTAGACACACCTTTAAAAGCATGTGTAGACACATGCATGTCTTTATAAGATAAAATATGCCAACACATAACATTAGTTATTAAGGGAAAGCATGTGCAAAGCATGTGCGTGCACATGCTACAAATCCTAATTCGTAACATAATTAATAAACAAAGTCAAATGACAGCTCGGATATTTTTGAAATAAATAAATTTGTATTCTGCAATTTATACCAACCATACAACAAAGAGTACATAAGAACATAGGTGTGATATTTTGTTTAGGTGATAAGCTTTTGTTAAACTATAAGCCAAACAAAGACCCACATCTCAAAAAAGTCTATGGTAAGTTTATTTATTTTGTCAATACATCACCAAGACCCGCCACCTCTCCACAACAAATGCCTCCAAATCAATCCAAAAGTATAAAGGTTAATCTTAGACAAATCTTCTCATTGAATTTCTGATTTCTTAAATTAATATCTGATTTCTTGAGTTACTAAGCCATGTGATTAACCCAAATTCCCATGAAAAATTATCCCAATTCTTCCACTCCTCTTATTGTTTCAGAGATTTTTCCAATAGAAATTCCCATGAAACATTATCCCAATTCTTCCACTCTTCTCATTGTTTCAAAGATTTTTCCAATAAAAATCTTTTTTTCCAAACTTTTCAAAAAAGTATTTAGGCACAAATACCATAGAAAATTGTTGTTCCTTCCATATCTAAATTGAAAAAAACACCAAGTCAAAACATAATTAATGTTCCTTCTATATCCAAATTGAATGAAAAAACAATTCAAAACATGTCTTAAATCTATTTCATTGAGAGGTAACACGTAACTTTTTTCCAAGCTTCCCAAATTCTTCAAAGTGCCAAAAACCTATTAATTTTGAAACACCCTCCAAAATAAAGAGGGCACAACATCAATTGGGTGTAGTTAGAGTGGATAAGGAGGAAAAGTCAATTGGGTGTGTCCCTGAGGTGTAGGGGACAATCAGTGATAGAGTGTGTTGTTAAGGCGCTCTGTGATGTTAAAGTTGTCGGTTCGAAACCTGCGGGAACAAAAAATCCAGCCATGTTAAGGGTTGGATGCCCCTGAGTCGCGGTTTCTTAGCCACAGATTAGTCCCACATGTCAAGGACAAGCTAACAAAAAAAAAAGTCAATTGGGTGTAGTTAAAGTGGCTAAAGAGGAAAAGTTGTTCTCTCATGAGTCTTGTTGTTTAGATGTTGACATGACCTTGAGCCTTGAAGAATCTGATTTATACCCTAGGTACAATCCTCAAAATGAGGGGAAGAACCTAGTGGGTTTCCCTAGGAAATGCATTACACAATATATTGAAAAAAATGCATCACAAAGGGACAAAAATTCACTATCTTATTTACATGTTTTGCATTTGAAAACCAATATCTAAGTAAAAGTCTCCATGGCTCAAACAATCCAATTTAACTGTCAAAACAACTCCTTGCAATTCAATATTAATCCCATGCACCTCCAACGCCTAAGTGCAATCATGCACCTCCAAAATTAACGAAAAACACCTCTAAAATTAACGAAAAATTAACAAAAAAATGAGAAGAGGAAAGAAGCTAGAATTTTAGCAAGAAGTGTAACTTTATCTTCTTCAATTCACTAAAATGAGAAAGAGGAAACAAACCAAAAGGAGAATTAATAAACATGAAGACTATGTAGAATTTGAACAAGAACAACTTTTCTTGGGAGATAGAGGAAATAAACCAAAAGGAGAATTAATAAACATGAAGACTATGTAGAATGTGAACAAGAACAACAACTTTTCTTGGGGTTCCTAAATATCTAACTAATTTGGATGTGAGACACCTAAACATCCAATTAATTTTGATGTGAGACACCTAAACATCCAATTAATTTTGATGTGAGACACCTAAACATCCAACTAATTTTGAGGCACCTAAACATCCAACTAATTTTGCATTGAATCTTTTGTAAACACCTTCCCACATTATTGAAAAGAAATAGTGAACAATCTCACCATCTCTCATATGTCATCAAGGTCTATTTAAATAAGGGAGTTTATCTTCAACACCAACACCAACACCCCATAAAACTCCCAAATAATGAAAAATCTTGTGATTTTTTATGTGTCATCAAGGTCTATTATGATAGGTGATGGTAGTTTATTGGTGAGTGAATCATATATATAGAGATAGATTTTTTTGCCTCTCATAATGATGAGATTATTGGTAAGTGAACCATATATATATAGATAGATTATTTACCTCTCTCATTCCTCTCTCATTCCTAATCCTATTGATTTCATGGGTTTTATCTACAAGATGAAACTTTGACCTCTACCTAAAATGTGATAAAAGGAAAGGAAAATTACCACCATCCCAAAAGAATGAACTGAAATATTACCATAACTTCTACCAAAATTACTTATTGCTTTGACCAAGAATGAACTCAAATATTACCATAACTTCTACCAAAATTACTTATTGCTTTGATCAATTACTTAAAAGCTAAAATAAAAGCTAAAATGTTATCAAGGAAATAGCCACCATTCCAAAAGCACCAAGGTGAACTAAAATATCACCATAACTTCATATGCTAACATTGTTTAAACCTTCTTCCCATGCCAAGCCCACACTCAAGACAAGATTTTATGCTTTGGATTTAATGCAAGATGTTTTGGATTTAATGCAAGGATGTTCTGAATGGTTATATTAATGACAACCATCAACCATAGATTTAAAAATACCTAACCTAGCGTTGAGCCATAGTGAAATAAAAACGATATCACAAATAAGTTACATCAAAAACATTAAACATTAAATTAGGTGAGTACAAGAGGGCATCTTTGTTATACACTTCATATCTATGATATATGACCAATCCACCAATAAACATTTAAAGTTTGAATATGCATATCACGTTTGTGGATACCACGTTCAAAGTCAAGTTCCCATGTAGACACCACGTTCATAAGTAATATAATTTAATGCCAAGGATAACATTTAATATTATAACGATCTCGAAAGACCCAAACAACATCGACATCTAATTTTAAACTAAAACAACAACCTCAGCATGTAATTATAAACTAAAACAACGTCAACGATCCGAAAAAATCGCCGTAAATGTTGTGACGCTGCTTTCATATTATTAAAATCGTCAAACATTACATTTATTTGAATTTTATTTAGAAAACACTGAAAAAATTTAACTTTTTTTTTATACCGTGGAGAGTATCTTTAAGAAATTGATCAATAGAGATTAACAAGTTTAAACGACAAACTTCAGAATAAATTAATACATTCAATGCACAGTAAATTCATCAATATATATTAATACGTTTAATTAACAGAATTCAGAATAAATAAATTAATGCATTAATTAGTTTTGGGGGGCAGTTCAATTTACAAGTGTTGTGAGTATTATGTTTGATGAGGTTACAAGTTCAAATCTTCCAATTTATTCATGCTTGTGAAAAAGGGTTATAGTAGTGGTAGCTATCATAATCGAATAAATTAATACATTTAATCAATAAAATTCAGAATAAATGAATGTCTTGATACATTTAATCAATAAAATTCAGAATAAATGAATGTCTTGATACATTTAATCAATAAAATTCAGAATAAATGAATGTCGCTATAAGTGTTGTGAGTATTATGTTTGATGAGGTTTCAAGTTCAAATCTTCCAATTTATTCATGCTTGTGAAAAAGGGTTATAGTAGTGGTATCTATCAGAATCGAATAAATTAATACATTTAATCAGTAAAATTCAGAATAAATGAATGTCGCTATGAAGTATTATGTTTAATGAGGTTTCAAGTTCAAATCATCCAATTTACAATGCATTTAATCAACAGTTTACATTTACATTTAATTTCACAGAAGCACAAAAGTGTTAAGCTCGCTAATCTTTTTCACAAACAATTAAACATTTAAAAAACCATTACATTATAAAAGAAGTGTACTTTAGCAGAGCAGATCCAGTTTAGTAAAATGAAATAACCGCCAGATTTATCAGGTCAGCGAAATCGCCGCAGCCATATTAAAAAAGAACGCAGCAAAACCAGTCCGAAAGACTTAGTATAGCATTTGCAGAGCCAAAAATTTGTAAAGATTACAGAGCGGCGTTCAAAAGCAGAAAGATTTCGAAATACCCAAAACAAATAGCAATGGAAAAATCAAATAGCAGCCAAAAATCAATCCTTCAGATCTGCCGGGCACGACATCATGATCTACTGTAAATCCAATGCTGGTTCCATCTATAATACAGAGCTAGGCCCTTTCTCTCTGTTCTTTTCTGCTCTGAGAAGAAACGGAAAACGGATCGCCGGCAGCTCAGAAAAGATTGTAAGGAAAAGCGTCCAGAGGATGGATGAGGTAGGTCAGAGCCAGCGCCAGGAACATGAGAACATATGCTATTCCTTGGTCGATGGAGGTGCCTGCAACAACAATATACATTGAATCGATTCCCGTTACAACAGATCAAAATCCCGTTACGAATACCGTAAAGTAAAGATCCTCGATGTCGAAATAAACTGGAGGGCCGAGATCTTACCGTCGGACGTGGGAGCAGGAGCGGGAGCCTGAGCATTGGCGGAAGGTGCGAAGAGATTAATCAACAAGAAGGCGACAGAGAGAACCAGCAACGTCACGTACACCGAAGAGAAGGCCATCTCTGAAAATATCAAGAAATGTCGATGTCGGATACCAAGAAGAGCTGCGGCAAAGAAGATCCTCGCGCCGACAGAGCGAAGGAAGACCCTCACAATACACAGACAGAAACCCAGTCTCCTGCCGCAATATAAACCATCAAACCGCTTCTTCTCCAAGTACCGGAATACCGCCATTCGCGCACCCATCTGCGCCTCGCATGCATACGTGGCACGCCCGAGGCCGTCCGACCCGGAGATGATGGGTGATGTACGCATGCGTGCCAGCTGTGTATTGGTTAGAGCACATGGTATGGGGTACATGCATGGCATGCTTCTCTGTTTGCAGGCAGGCAGGCATGTGGGCTTCTTCTCATTGGCTCTTCTCATTTTATTATTAATATATTCATGACAGCTCAAATGATTGCCTGCTTGCCCCCAACGGTTAATATTCAACGTTCTTTTCTTTATCGAACTTCCTCCAGATCGGACGGTGGAGAATTTCCACGTGGGTTCTTTGCCGACAAATTCGAATAATAGTAACAACGGACCGCCCACCAGTCGTGGCGGGCTTTTAATTAATTAAATTAAAACCTATGATGTCCAGCTAAATAAGACAGCTGCGGGTCCTAAAAAAAACTCCAAAATCCCGCTTAATTTGGCAGACAACATTAAAGCTGCCTGAAATTGCTCAGCGGAGAATCACACCCGCCAAATAAAGCTTGCATAGGCTGGCTTGTTCTATTTCTCTGATATTATCGTTAAATTAAGCTGAGGTAGTTAATTTGGTTGGAGTGGTTGAGAGCCCACTAATAGCTAGTCGTGGAATTGTGTACTCTACCTTGCGGGCACTTAATTCAAATAACAGCCCTTTCGGTGTGGTCAATGTTTGAAATTCGACTGCCTACCCACTCTCCCTCTGTCCCATGCTGATTTTTTAGGATAACTATTTCTCAACATTAAATTTTTCCCAATGATTTTTTAGGATAACTATTTCTCAACATTAAATTTCTACCAATAATATGATATGGTTAATAATTAACAGATGTTTGTGCATTGTTATCATTAAAATTCTACATGCAACTTTATGGATTAATGCTTTTTATATTATGTGGTATTTATTTTCAAATGTTTTGGTTAATATTAAAAACTCATTTTTACACCTAATAGATTTTGAGTTTGAGTTCAATTCGGTACTCACTCATCATTACATCTCTACATATGAGAGTTTGAGTTCAATTCGGTACTCACGCATCATTACTTCTGTCATCATTACATCTTTACAGAGGCATCATTATATCAATGGGTTGAATTTCTTTGAGGATATTGCTCAATGCATGGACTTTGAATTTAATCTTCCATCGGTTGAATTTTTATCAAAGATATGCATACTTTGCCTAATGTTGGATTTTACTTAAGTACCCATATCCATAAGGTGTTGGATTTTAGTTAAATACCCATATCCATAAAGGGATGGTCTTGAGTTCAATTCTCATGTTCATTCATGACTATAATTCCATATAAGTTGTACGGGATGAATTCCTACCAATGACATAGGTATCCTGCAAAGTTCCCCAATCTTACATTTTGGTTGAGGGTCCATATCTACAAGTAGTTGGTTTTGAGTTCAATCACTCTATGATGCTTATACATCACTATAACTCTGGATATAACACCATTGATTCAATTTCTACCAATGATATGCATGCCTTTCCAAATGCTCCAGTCTAACATTTTGATTAAGAGTCTATGTCGCATCCCCTTTGAAGGATTATCCAACCCACGGGACAATGATGCTACCAAATTCGGAAATCTCAATATAAATTCAAACACATATACAAATTGAGTGGGCCTAATGGTTAAGAACATGTGTCTCCTCTTAGGATGTCTTAAGTTCAAATTCATAGTAGGGTAGGGTGTGTACACCTCTATAGACTTTAGTAGTTAAATCGTTGCACAAAGGGGGTCTCTTGTCCCACAAATAAGGGGGTCTCATGCACCAATTTAGTGTTTGGCTCAGGTATGACCTTAAAATTAAATTATTATTATTATTATTATTATTATAATTCATGCATGCATGCAATTAACTAATGCAATGGAAATTAGCATGCATAAACTCATTTAAACCAAGGATTCTATTTTAAAATTCATTCATAAGCAAAGACTAAACTTGATTGTCGAGTTATAAACAAAGATTTAAGAGCGGAGATTGAACTCTTACTTTTCAACAAGATGGTCCAAGACACTAACTATGTACAACCAATTTTCTACTCAACCATAGGCATCCACTATAGATGACAACTCCAAGCCCAACTATGAGCCCACTAGGACGAAAGGCATTGGCTACAAAATCACGGGCCACTCACCCAACCAATTACTGTCAGGCTTAGTGATTTGAAATGGATCCTTTGAATAGTCCCTCTTTTAAAACTTTGTAATAAAAAAAAATAGTTTTGCAAAGTTTGAATTAAATGTCCAAAAGTTAAAGCCATGGAATATGAAATTAATCATCATGATGTTTGGCCTTCTAAGGCAACGCTATTAAAAAGAATGTTGTTGGAGACAAAGGATAATAGAGGGAGGAGGATAGATGAAAAAAATGAAGCTTCGGAAGAAGAAGGGCTCTAGCAGAAGTATGAAGGACGTGGGAGAAGAAACCAACTCAAAGATCAAAGGATGAAGGAGAAATTGAACATGTCCACACATGAGAAGAAGGTCCTTGAGTAATAACAACATGTAATTTTTCCAATGAGAAAGAATGCACCATAATCTTTGTTGACAACACATAGCTCACCCTTTGTAGTGGTTTCTTGAGCATAATAAAATCATCATCAAATGTTGGTTCTCCCGTTTGGGTTTCCAAGGTAAAATCTTTGTGTTGTGGTGTTTGAATGTTGTGTGTGGCTGAGCACTCTATTTTATGGTTATTCTATTTGTTGTTCTTGTTATAATCCGGGGTTAGGGATTGATTTTGATGCTTAGTATCATATGGATAAATGCATTGTTGGTCCCTTTGACAATTCCTTAATTGATGAACAACGAGATCATTGAATGATAGCTACAACAATCCGAATTTCGTAAACTCAATGATTATGCCTTGCTCTATCATTGGTTGGGTTAAAGCCTATTGGAATTGATAACCATAGAGAAATTTCCCCTCCAATTGGTTACCCATAGTCAATCATGGATCTACGGGAATGTTGGCTACACCCACATATTGATTTTACATTTAATTGAGTCATTGGTTGGCATTGAATTCCATTTGTCATTTTACTCTGTTGTTAGTATGAGTATTGTGGCATGAACATTGTGTGGAACATTGCCACAACCACTCCCTTGAGTTATTTCAAGCTACTTCATTTCCACAACCATCCTTTGATTTGGTGAGACATGTGGGTTATCAGTCCTGCATCTATGGATCACTTAACCATTTTGAAAGAAGAGGCTTCAACCACTTTTTGAATAACTTGCTTCGAGCTACTTAAAAGTAACTTACTTCTACCACTTTTCAAACAAGTGCTACAACAGTAGCGGTGTCCTTGCCAAAAATGGGATGGACTTGATATTAAATATTTATTTAAGTAATGTACTGAAATGTTGCTTTTAAGGAATTTGAAAAACAAATATTTATTAAAATAATAAGAAAAACACATTTCTCCACTGCTACTGGTAGTTGTTGCTCATACCACAACTGAACTTTATGACAAGCACCATTGCAGACTATATCAACCCATAGCCAAAACATTGTTCATAAAATATTTTGAGGAAGGAGATCAACGTCGTTAGTTGGCCAATGCAGAAATGGTGCGTGGTAGTTACTAGTAGTAGGAAAAACTTTGTGGAAATGAGAAGCTTTGATTATAAGTATGTGTTGATGAAGGCTGAGAAGCCAAGCCCCACAGTGTCCTCAATCCTGATGTTTGGCTTGTATGTAACCCAAAATGAAATTTTACCGAATTTTAATCCAATTGGTAACTATCATAGGAATAACCACTACCTAGTCGTTGTTAAATCGATGGTTTTATGGTTTTTTTCCAAAAAGATACGAACAGAGTTGCCTCTTACACATTGGTTAGATTTATTTATAATTCTTACACTGAATGAAAAAGAAATCATCGCTTTATTAGTATTCATATATATGGAAGAAACAAAATAAATAAACATAAATCAATCTACTACACTAAATTATGGAAATGAGAAAACAATGAGAGCACGCTTAAAATACTTGTATTTCTAGAAGTGTGCTTGTATTATAGGTTAAAAAAAAACTAGCTATAACACTAATTGAATTAAAAAAAATGATTGTCATTAACCCGAGAATCTCATAATCTATCGTTGGGCTGTTATAACCTACATATCCAATGTAATGTGATAATAAAAAAGCAACAACATTAAAAGACAAATCATTAAGACATATCTCTCAAATACCAAAGATATAGTTGGATATTAAACATGCATTTACAAACAACACAAAGCATTGAAAATATAAAGAAGAGAGTGATACCTTCTTTTATACATAAACACGATGGGAACTATGATATACATGACACTGAAAAATGTTGAAACACCCAACCAAAACCTTAAAGCTAACAAGTGTGGAATGCCACATGCAAAAGCAATGCAAACCAATCTTACAATTAAAATGCAATATGACAACTTCAACAGGTTTTCATTGCTGCAAATGATATATATTGCCAAAAAATATTGGGTAGATATATATGTTGTCACCATATATATTAAATATTGTAAATGATTTAATAAAATATATCTGATTAAAATAATAAAATATAAATAATAATTTTCACTTTATTAATAAATAAACATCTAAATGTCATGATGAAGTGTTTGAGTCAATACATGCAATTGGCCTGCATTCATGGAAGGAATGGGCTTCGCTATGGTGACTCTTTAGGGTTACAATACCCATTGGATATGTATTATTTCTCCATTTAAAATTAGTGCAATGACAAATTAGATTTAACGACAACATCGTTTCCAAAGGAAGGAAGAGGACGCAGGAAACGGGTGGATAAATTGATTTTGACATGCGCTGTTAGGTGAGGACAGTAAATAATAAATATCCTTCCTCCAAGCTTTCACACTTCTATGCTTTCTATGCTTCCACGCGGGCAGTTCCTCATCTTTCCTTTCAGCAAACGTCGCCCTTGTTATGAAATCATGCCCAACCAAACTCGTCATTTTCCTAGTCCTCTTGTAGTTGTATCATTATTAGTTGGAGGAAAAGGAATGATCAATTCCTTGTGTGTTGCGAATTTATGATGCGTGGACTTCTTTTCGACGTTCATTTGATGGAATTGGTAATTGAAATTTGTCAGATACATGCAATACATGATGCATCCATCAATTACTCCATTTTTTCTTTCGCTTTCATTGTCTAATCAATGCCCCTCTATTCGATTAATATCATTGTTATAAGTGGAGTTAATATTGTTATTATTATAATAATAATAATAATCTATTTTTAAGGTCACGACCAAGTCAGACACCAAACTGGTGTATGAGACCCCCTTGTTTGTGGTACAAGGGACCCCCTTCGCTTAGGGATTTGACTGGTAAAGTCTACGGAGATATACATACCCTACACCCCTCTGGATTTGAACTTGTGACCTCTTAAGAGGAAACACATGTTCTTAACCATTAGGCCCACTTAGGCTGTATATATGAACAGGGAAGTTGACGACTGCTTTCTTGCATACCTCTGGTGAATCGATTGAAAATTAATGTCATAGAGTAAGACATCTTGATTCTTGTTTATAACACACATCGTTCACTCAATTGAATCTAATAATTGGATTCTTAATTCTATGCATTTCAACTTGATCTTCACTACGCAATTGAGGAATTATTAAATTTATTTCTTAATAAACAGAAGGTAGGCGCAACAATAGACTATAGTGAGGGGTTTGGGTGAGATATATAAAAGTTAGGAAAATGATTCATTGTGGGGGAAACATCCATGCTGGGAGGGTGTAGATGCAATGATTCTGCTATGCAGTCAAACTAATGGAAAGGGATCTCGATATGATGGTGGTAGCTCTTGATCCATATAACCCTCACTTGGTCTTGGAGTTGTCCCTGCCTATAGGTATCTGGAAATGGAAGGAATGATCTCTTTTCTCCCTTCACCAATTGTGATAGTTGTGAAGTTGGGTAGGATTATGTGGTCAAGTTTGGTCTGGTGGTGGATGAACTAGATATTCCCCCCAACTCTTTCCTCCATCCATCCATTGGATTCAGGGGAAGAAATATAGATTCCTTCAACCTACAATACTAGTCCAACCTTGAGGAGCTCGTCCAATAGGGGAAAACTGAAATGGGAGATGTAACCATCCATTGTATTATCTCAACAAATCCCATGGTTGAATTGTTCGACTAGGTCTTGTAAGGGTTCATAATCATTTCGATATAGTTAGTTGCCTCCTTCCTGCACGATGGAGAGCTATATCCAAGTGGCCTAGCAGCTACAAAGATATACACCATACATTTATTAGTTTTCTTAATCCTGTACAATAATAGATATTTTGCATATTTATGGTTGCATCAAATATATGATAATTATGTAACAAATAACATAAACAAATTGAGATGGTGAAGCTTAATCTAGATTCATATTTACCCGTATTTTTATCCATATGCAAGTGTTTATCCATGGATTCAAGATGCAATTATTCATTATCTCAACAACAAACCAACAACAAGGAATGAGTGAAAGCTCGGACTGCTTGCTTCTTGTTCATCTGCTCAATTCAATTTATCAAATAGAGAAGACATGAGAAATGAATAGCATGTTCAAGAGCAAATCAAAGAAATCAACCTCTATTAAATGAAATGAATAGTAAGTTCAGGAGCAAAGCAAAGAAATCAACCTCTGTTATGCAAGCAGTTTTGATCGTACGCAGATAGCAAATTGTATATCAAATTGTATACATAATCCATGCCTGAATAAAAAAACATCTATGGAGACAATGGATATCAAAGTATATATGAAAGGTGGTGAATATCAAGCAGTGCAGCTATGGTGAATATCAAGCGGTGGAAGGCCGTGAATAGTAGAGAGCTTATTTAAGACATTAGCCATGATCATCTGTCAGACTTGTTATTATAGTCTGTTTAAAGACCTGACAAACATTTTCACTAAAGTTAAATTGAAACTCATAATTAAGTTTATCTAACAATGCAATTTTTAACTTAGGTTATCTCACATCTAACAAATTGCCTCAGGTGAAAACCTAGGTTATTTCATACGTAAAAATTGAATTTCATTGTGTGAGAGAAAACTTAGGTTACAAAACATTGGAAATAGTGAAGCTGGAAATAACACTTCGAATCTATTATCCAATGAGATGATGATGAATAAGTTTTTTTTATTATATAAAAAATAAAGTTTTGAGTTCTCTAGTTCGAACAATAGAGATTATGAAAAAATTTATAGTCAAAGGGTAAGTTAATATGAAGTCAACGGATGATTGATTGCTATAGTCCATCCACGCCTTCGACAAGGACTAATAATAACTTACTTTGGGCCACTTAAAGTAACTTCACTATGGGATATTTTGAAATAAGAAATTCGTGTTGTTTCTAAATGATGTTCATTGGTCCTCCTCAAAACAAAATTCATTGGCCTACTTGGAAGTAAAGGGTTCGTCATTCCATTTTGAAATAAGCATCCATCGAAATACTTCTAAAGAAGGCTCATCAGGCCTATTCAAAATAACTCACTTCAAGCAATTTTTGAATAACTTACTTGGCCACCTTTAGATTAGCTCACTTCAGGTTGTCTTAAATTAATTCACTTTGGGCTATTTTAGAAGAAAGGTGTTTGGGCCACTTTCAAACAAGGCACTTTGGGCCATTTCCAAAGAAGACTCTTCAGACCAATTCTAAAGAAGGTCGTTAATGTAACATCCCGCTCTGGGGCACTGAGAAAACTTATTCTTTGAGGACACTTGCTCGCAAGTGATCTGGACTTTTATGATGTTAAACCATTTATACTTGATTATGATGTGATTGATAGACGACATGATGTTTTACTATTTGATGTAGACAGGTGCTATTGACTCAGTTTTATTGAGTGTGCAGGGTTTTTGACCTTGAGGATGCAGAGGCATCGGTGGAACCCCTTGGACTCTGGATTGATTCAGGGAGTGTGCTATTTGGGTTGATTTATGTACTGTGATATTTCATTGATTTGATGATTTGATGTTGACATGTTCTGACACAATTGTCGATGATGCAGGCTGACGATAGCTTGCCGACCAAACTCACATATGGAGTAAAGGGGCCACACACGATTTCCAGAGAGGTTGAGGGAGAGGGGTGGACAACAGCCCTGCCACCGCCTACTAGCACTCCCACCGTGGCTCGAACTGTAGGTTAACGATTACGTAGTTCGAGAGGATCCACGATGCCGTGAGGGCAGACTGCGACAGTCGCTCACGATGATTCTAAGGGGCGTGCAATAAGGCGAGGGCCTTATTCCTTAGAGCCCTTAGTCTCCCATAAGTTCACCTGGCAGAGTGTTGACTCCAGGGGTTATATATGTCTACCAATCAGTCCAGTTGGCGAGTCGCACCCTTGGAGCACGTGGTGCATCATGAAGGGCACGTCGCACAAAAGAAACACAAGAAGCGAGTGGCACCCTTGGAGCACGTGGTGCATCCTAAAGGGCACGTCGCGCAAAGGAAACGAACGAGGCGAGTGGCACCCTTGGAGCACGTGGTGCGTCCTGAAGGGCACGTCGCATTGATGTGGATGAAGGAAACAAACCTAA
>ML795992.1:200854-250295 GCA_009831015.1 Picea engelmannii
AACCCATTAAATATGCAAACAAAGTTATGATCATTGTACCAATTAACGACATTGTTAATCTTCAATGCCTACAATTTTAACACTATATTAGTGTTAGATTTCTCCACGGTGAGCACTCCCAAGGATGAAGTCAAAGGGGAATAGTTTTATTTTGGACAACATCCTTGAAAGAGTGGGGCCCAAAAGAAGAGAACATACTTCAACTCATAACTTTACCACATAGATGCAAAACCAAATGCACGGTGGAATCCTTCCTAATACCATATTCTAATAGTGGGCAATCATTGTCTAGATTCTTACCAATAAAGAATAGACATTGTTGATGGATAAGAATCCCCTTTGTAATCTACATGTGTTGTTTTAAATCAATGATAAATCCTTGAATAATCACAAGCAACGTGATAAACCTCCTTGACAATGATCTCACGAAGATTGAAAATGCCTCTGTTAAGCCTAAATCTACTTGAGAGATTTTTTCAAATAATTTGTGAACATGCTTTTCATTAAGCAATTTGACAAACATATGCAATGTTTAGTCACCAACAAGCAAATGATCTTCATCTTGAGGCTGAAGAGTAACCAATTTATCAAGTGAAAAGGAAGACACTCCAAAGCTCCCAAATGTTGTTGGACTAACCACAAAATGACCTCCAATTTGGTCCTTATGCCTCTATTGAAATATGCATTACAAGATTTCCTAAATGCCTCCATCTTATGACTAAAGTGATCACATACTGTGGCACACTTATCTAAGTGCACATGGTGTTGTACAAACCACTATAAATCATCATCACAACCATTACAATCTTACTTACATAGTACTACCCTCTAACATGAACTTCCACCCCTTCTTGTTTTCTTCATGATTTTTATACTTTACCTCATATTAATTATACTAAATATATATATTATCTATATAAATATATATTTATGACCTTTTTATAATCTATTATTTTCAAATTTCTTACCATACTTGAATTCTTTTAAAAGTCATTTAAAAACGTTATCTTATTTTACCATATTTAAAAGAAAATCAAACAATGATGTATTTTCAACTATGATAACATCCACCCTAAAATTATTAACTTCGTTAGATCACATCATATCCAAAGCAATGCTACTTAACTCTCCCTTTTAGTTTGTAACATGCAAATCCAACCATAATTAATTTTTCCTACTCTTAGGGAAGGATTGACCATTAACTTAAAAATTATCATGATGCATACTTAAGTTGTACCATCTTTGGAAGATTCTTAAGTTCCTTGGGACATGAGGCATTAATATTCTACATGTGAAGTGTTCATATCTCTAAAAGTTGTTGGGCAATCTTTAGAAATATGAAAGATACATCTCAAAAGTAAAAAGGACTCGAGCATGTGCATTCGTTGTCCCATGTGATGTCATCCTTCTATGAGGTAGTTTAATTTTCAGTCCCATGTGATGTCATCCTTCTATGTGGTAGTTTAATTTTCAGTGTTCTCCATGTTACGACTCTAAACAAAAATTCTAAGTTATGTAATAATTATTTTTTCAAAATATGGATTATAAAAAAAAAAATTATTACTATTTTTTTTTTTTATTATAAGAATTTACATTGTCTTCATCTTATAATTATATTTTTTTAAATTTACTATTAACTTTTCTCTTCGTTCTAATGTCTATATATTTTTTAAAATTTACTATTAACCTTTATTTGTTCTAATGGCTAGTTGAACTAGCAATGGCTTAACATGTTTGCATTTCTTAAGAGTACAATTTTTTTAAATTATGTTTGCATTTCTTAAGAGTACAAATTTTAACAATTTTAGAAGTACCATAAATGTGGTTAGATATTAGATTAAAAAAAGTATATAGGTTGCTTTGCAATCTTATTTTTCACTTTAATTATTGTTAATTGTTGATTTACTTAGTGTTCTTTTAATGCAACATAAATTTGAGGAATGGTTTGCACTACATATTCATAGTAGCTTTTTATATGTTGTGAATAATCTTAGTTTTGTCCTTCTAATCAGGGAAATCATTATATATGTGGTCTTATCCATTATCCCAACATTGAATTGGTTGCCTTGGCCTTTTTCTCAAAATTTAACTGGCTTATTCCCACTTTGTGTTGGCTTGTTTTGTTAGAAGTTTCCTAATTGGTTTCTAAAGTGAGGGTGCATGAATAACAAAGCAGTTATGAAGGCAGTGGATATCAAAGTATATATGAAAGGCGGTGAATATCAAGTGGTGTATCTATGGTGAATATCAAGTGGTGGAAGGTCATGAATAATAGAGAGCTTATTTAAGACATTAGCCATGATCATTTGTCAGACTTGTTATTATAGCCTAGTTAAAGACCTGCTAAACATTTTCACTAAAGTTAAATTGAAACCCATAACTTAAGTTTATTTAACAATGCAATTTTTAACTTAGGTTATCTCACATTTAACAAATTGTCTGAGGTGAAAACCTAGGTTATTTCATACGTAAAAATTGCATTTCATTGTGTGAGAGAAAACTTAGGTTATAAAACATTAGAAATAATGAAGATGGAAATAACACTTTGAATCTATTCTCCAATGAGATGATGATGAATAAGTTTTTTTTATTATATAAAAAATAAAGTTTTGAGTTCTCTAGTTCGAACAATATAGATTGTGAAAAATTTTATAGTCAAAGGGCAAGTTAATATGAAGTCAATGAATGATTAATTGCTATAGTCCCTCCATGACTTCGACATAGACTAATAATAACTTACTTTGGGTCACTTAGAAGTAACTTCACTATGGGATATTTTGAAATAAGAAATTCATGTTGTTTCTAAATGATGTTCGTTGGTCCTCCTCAAAACAAAATTTATTGGCCTACTTGGAAGTAAAGGGTTCGTCAGTCCATTTTGAAATAAGCATCCATTGAAATACTTCTAAAGAAGGCTCATAAGGCCTATTCAAAATAACTCACTTCATGCAATTTTTGAATAACTTACTTGGCTACCTTTAGATTAGCTCACTTCGGGGTGTCTTAAATTAACTCACTTTGGGATATTTTAAAAGAAAGGTGTTTAGGCCACTTTCAAACAAGGCACTTTGGGCCATTTCCAAAGAAGACTCTTCATACCAATTCTAAAGAAGGTTGTCAAGTTGATTCGAAAAAAAACTCGTTGGCCTTAAAAAATGCCCCATTATATCAATAAGGAAGCACTCAAAGTCTTTAAAAGCTTTGTGTTGCTCCATGTTGGCATGTGGCCTCTGAACACATCAACATCAATGGAATTTTTGAACTTGAATGACCCAAAATAACTCCTATTTTATTTGAAACTTCCCAAAGAAACTCAATATTGAACATGTGTTCACTATGTCATCCCATGACAGTCTTGCTGGCAGTCCTAGTGCTCTAACTTCATCTCTGATACCAAGCTCTCGTGTCCCCATCAAAGGATTACCCAACCCATGGGATAGGGACACTACTTAGATTTAAGAATCCCAATATAAATTCAAACTCATTAAACTCTAAAGTCATTCGAGTTCATACATGCATGCAATTAAGTAATGCAACATAAATAAGCACGTTTAAACTCATTTAAACCGAGAATTCCATTTCTAATTTAATTCATAAGCCAATGTTAAACTTAATTGTAGAGTTATAAACAAAGATTTAAGAGAAAAGATTGAAAACATATCTTTTCAACAAGATGGTCCAAAAAACTATCTATGTACAAGCAATTTTCCACCCAATAGTAGTTGTTCATTGTAGATGCCACCCTCAAGCTAGGTCACGAGGCCACGAAGATGAATGAAACTAGCTATAGGCTCACAAGTCACACACCCAACCCAATTGCTCTCAAGCTTACCCAAATTATTCAGAACTAAACACTCTAGGTAACCACCTAGCCATCAAACAATCTTGGAATTCTCATCCACTGCCCATACAAAACAAAGAATACATCTCCCTTCTTTGCTCAATAGTTCCTTAGGAGTAGTCTCCCTTCTAGTGTTCTTAATGTAGGCAGGAAGAACTCATCTTGTTGTCTACCTTCTATAATACCTTGACGGAATTATACATTAGCTCTAAGACACCCAATGAACAACAATTAATAGGGGGAAGGAAGGTTTCCTAAACAACTCAACCTCTATGCTTATTTACAACCATCCCTCTTCTTAGAGCCATGGATTACTCTCCCATAGCTACTTTTGGTCCTTTCAAGTTTGTATCTTAATTTCAAACATGAGAATATAGTTTTTAAAACTTGAATTTAAGCATGAGAATGATAAGAATAAATAAATCAATTCAAAATAAAACAAGGGCTGCATGGCAGCCCAATCCCTGCTGACTGCGAAATACATGTTGACGAGTGGGAAATATATGCTGAACAGTGAAACTTAATATAACTATTTGCATAGATAATGAATAGTCTTTGTCAAAAGATTATTCATATAATAAAGAAAATTATCAGTATTGTCTATGCAAAGAGGACAATGTTAAGAATAAAGTAAAAACAATTAGCATAAAACTTAGTAAAAATAAGCTAAAAAACAAATTGTTCAACTGTGGAGTAAAATATAGTAAATAAATAAGCGAAATGTTCAATGGAGAGGTTAGCATATGCGGAAAACAATGTAAAGTGTTTGGAGTAAAAACATTTAGCATAAAACTTTGTAAAAATAAACAAAAAGGTAAAGTGTTCAATGTGGAGTAAAACTTAGTAAAATACACATATGCTTACCAAAAAAGTAATTATTAATCTAATAAAAGTTAATTATACATCTTCAGCATAGACATATAGTCCACACACACATAGCTTCCACACTTCGCACATGTATATCCATGTGCAACGAACATTTAGTAAATAAAGTACATCTTCAACACCGACATATAGTCCACACACATATAGCTTCCATACTTCTATATCCCCACACAACAAACACTTAGTCTAATAGCTATCAATAATAGAATATTGTTATGCATATGCATATGCTTAACAAAATGTTTTTAACATATATATGTGTATTAAAATGAAAGTTAATTATTAATTCAATAAAAATTAATTATACATCTTCAACATAGACATATAGTCCGCACAAATATAGCTTCAACACCTCCTCGCATGTGTTTCATTGTTGTTTATGTGCAGAGACTTTTGCTTTGACGATTTGTTCACACATGTATGATATTATTTATTAAAATGCAATGCTCAATATGCAATGTGCAACTTATTAATTTATTAATTATTTAATATTGCAATGTGCAATGTGTTGTTGCTTATGTGCAGAGACTTTTGCTTTGAGGATTTGTTCACACCTTTGCACATGTATATCCCCGCACAAATATGGTTTCATAATCGTCACTCTGAGACTCGTACATGCACATGTTCTACACCAGTTCATGCACCATCCGTTACAACTGCATAATTAAGGTACATATTAAATTCCCATACATGCACTCATTCCAACCATCCACTACACTTGCATAATTAAATCACTTATTAAGTTTTTGTCACCAACCCCACAATAAAATCTTTTAAAGGACCAATCAAAAACCATAATTTTTTTTTAATCATTTACGAATATTCCACCAACATAGTGAAGATATCCATTGCCTTTTTCCATGATAAATTATTCAGTCAAGTACTCAATTTAGTTTGATTAATATTAAAAATAAAATAAAAATAAAAAATAATTGAATGATATTCACGAGAGATTAAAACGAAAAAAAAAATAAAAAAAAAAACAAATTAAAAATAAAATTCAAACACTATATATTAACTTTACCCTATTTCTTATATTTTCCTTAATAAATTATTTAGTCGACTAATTTAATTTGGACTAATACCTATTCTTGATAAATAAAAAATAATTAAATGATTTTCACTAAAGATTAAAACGAAAATAAAAATAAAAAACAAATTAAATATACAATTCAAACACTATATATTAACTTTTTCCATAAAAAATTACTCTTTATATTTATATATAATATAAAAATTTCACATACAAAAAGTCCTCTCTTCCTTATGTCATATAGATCATAAGTCACTTGAACAGAATTCTCATTACATCCACAAAATAAGTTCCCAATCCATACCATCGCTTAAAAAATTCTCAAATGAGAAAGACAACAACACTAGAAGCATATGGATACTCATATATAAACCCCCATAGTCCCAAACTGATAACACAATGTTCTCAAAAATAGCATTTAAGGCATACACTAGTGCCCGAGACCATCAAACAAAACAAGGAAAATATACCACACCCACAAGGATAATAAACTGTACTAATAGATGTCTAGAAACTAAAGTGGCCCCTCATGTTTCCCAGCGCATTTGTAGTAGATAAGCTTCCTCTGTTCCTTTAAGAGAGCCTTCTTCGATAACCTATCAGCCTCTTGATTGTTGTTTCTGTAGACATGATCAAAGGATAAATAGTGGAACTGGTTGATTAATACCAAGATGTTATCCATCCAACAATCCAATGAGACAACCTGAAGACGACCTTTCTTGTTTAACCAGTCAATAATGATCTTTGAATCTCCCAATACATGAAGTTCCTGAATAGATAAACGGGATGCCAAGGAGAGTAGGGCCTACACACCAAGTAATTCTACTCAAGTGTTTGTACCAGGCCCACAATTAAGGAGCCAATGGTAACTACTGTGATCATTAATCCTTATGACGCCTCCCGCTCTGTTGTTCAGTCCAGTAGATGAAGCTGCTCCGTCGAACCAACCCATTATGCCCCCCTTGTCTAGAACAGGCACCTTAACTCTCGGGATAACTTCCGGAGGTTTCTTTTTATAATCCCTGTATACTAATAAAGCACTATGAATAACTTTTTGTATCCTAGGAATGCAATCTTCAAAGACCGCAGAGTTGCGCTCCCTCCAGATAGACCAGCAGATAATAGCCCGGAGCGTGGACAAGTGTGTGTTTTGGACTCTCCATTGTTTGTAGCAGTCTATCAATTTGTCCCCCACCCAGCTACCAGAATAATTAATAAACATTTTAAGGTTGATCTAGACCTCCTATGAGAAAGCACAATCCAGGAATAGATGTTGGGTCAATTCAGTACTTTTCCAGCATAATTTACATACACCATGACCTATTAATCCTTTGCGCTGAAGAGTCTCCCACGACAGTACTTTATTTTCCATCATTAACCAGAAAAAAAAAAACTTAATTTTCAGTGGGCAATCCCAATCCCACATGGCCTTACGCCAACCACCAGACTTATAGATGCATTTTCGACTTTCCGCTGCTAAATAGATGTTCCTTACTGTTACCTGACCAGTCTTATTACCTCCAGTCCATTTTAGCTGATCTGATTTTTCCTGTAGTGTAATTCCATTGTTAATAAGAGCAACACGAAATGTTTTCCATTCAACCCGTAAACACCCAGATAATTCCAAATCACCACTAGAAATCCAGTTGGTTGTGATCCGGCCCACCTGTGTCATTGCTTTAGCTCGGTAAAGATAATAAATGCCTTTACTATTTATCACCTCAATCAATTCCTCTGACAGAATAGCTGCCTGACCCATCTCCAAGATATAGTCTTTTCCAATCAAGATTGATTTCCCATTCCCCGGACTCCATGCCAACCAATGAAGTAATAGGTGGAGAGACTTTAATAAATATTTCCAAACCTTAGAACCTTTCTCCTTTGTGATATCCGTTGTTTGGAGCCAACTTGTTGTGGATACAAATGGCAAGTATTTGTCTTTTAAAACCCTGTGCCATAACCCCTCCTTCAACAATGCTCTCCAAAGACTGTTGGCTGCCAGAGCTTTACTAAAATCTAGTATATTCCTCAACCCCCATCCCCCATAGATCTTTGGTCTAGCAATTTGCTTCCAGTCACATAGGTGTAATCTTTTCTTATTTCTACCTCCCGACCATAAAAAAATGTAGATGAGTTGGCAAATTTTATTAAGTATCTGAGAAGGCAAATTCACTAATGTCAACTAGTAAACCGACTGACTCTCTAATACCGCTTTGATCAAAGTTAGACGTCCCCCCCAGTGATAACTACCAGTTGCACCAGTGATTAATATTTTGTTCGTATTTCTCTATGATCCAGAGCCAATCTTCACTTCTGTATCTATCAATCTTGAGGAAGTAACCAAGGTATCTAAACGCATTTGAAAGTGCTTGATAATTACAAGGAAGGATTAATTTCAATGACTCAAGGACCAACTGACAAACCCCATACTGGTAAAGAGTAGTTTTCTGTGAGTTTACCTGTAGACCCGATGCCAAGCAAAAATGGTTTAATACCTATTAGCGTCAGAGGTCACTCCTGGATTGCAGCAAGAGCAGAGCCCGACGCCCATCAGTTTACGTCACGATTTTTTTGATGGGGTGATCTAATGGAGGTTAACTCAAAACGATGTGGTTCTAACTCCGAAACTAGGCCAAGTAGGCGTGGGCAGGTGAGGTCTTAATCAAACTTCAGACAGTAAGTTGTAGTAAGGGTGAGTAGGGGGGAGACTTGTGTAAGAGAGATGCGAAGGTCTGTTGTAAACATCAGGTTCCTAACAGACTGTAGAAGAAGACATTTAAATGCAAGATCTTCTTACCTTCAAACGCAGAAAACCAGAGGAAACAATAATGCTACAATAAATCCTTTATCACAACATAATTGCCATAATTCGTGCGAATCAGTCGATCACGAACCCTCTTAGTATAAGATGAAAATTAGATGGAGTAAGAAAGACTGTCTGTCATAAAATAGGAAATCTCACATACAGATGCATAACCAGAGAACTAGAGTGTGTTAAAACTTTACAATCGGGAGCTTCGCTCTACCATTGATACTTCCAAAAATGGCGAAAACGCCTACATATACTCAAAAACAACAACAGCAGCAAAAAAAAAGATGTTGCATTAAAAACATTGCGTCTGCATGTCTTCCGACAGTCTGCGCATGCAGACTCTGGCCGATTGTGCACCCAAGACTTGGTGTCCCCTCGGCCGAATTTGGACGGGTAACTTTCGTCAGACGCCGCCTTAACTGCGCATGGCTCCTGCAGGGGAGATAGTAGCAACATTAAAGGCCAACATGGCGCGCGCAAACTTTTTTCTGGTCAGATGAGGACTGGCCATGACCTTTTGGAGAAAATCAGTGTACAGGATCGTCTCGGGCAGACTGTCTGCCGGAACCTCCATATATTTCACTTAATGCATGAAGAGAGGTTTCAACCACTCTTCCTTACCTTCATTTACTTCAAGCGAAAACCAGGCTTGAGGTCAGATCAAATGACACCCGGAGAACGCGATGAACCTTTCGGCGAATGGACCTGACGCCTTTGGCCCCCTTTGCGTAGCTCTTTTATTTCCCAGGTGACCACGGGCTGTGACCTTGCGTTTACTCTCAAAGGAGCTTTCGGCGTTCGCGAATAGGAAGGGGCTGATCCTTACTTCTTGAATTCGCGATGAGCGAAACGCCAAGACGGCTTAATCTAGCGCCACGCGTCCCTCTAGATCTGACGGCTCTAAACTCTCCCAACGATGTTGTGGGCCCAGGTCCCGGACACTCCCGACACCTCGCACATCGGGAATATGACGATGCTGCACCTTGCGCCTCGAAATCGCGATGGGCGAAACGGCGAGGAGCCTAATCGCGTGCCAGGTGTCTCCTGTGGATGGACGGTCGAGATCGCTCCGTAATACTGCGGGCCCAACTTTGGGCGCCTTCGGCGCTTTCGGGGTTCGGGGTTTCAAGATGCGGAATGATATGGAACTTTCGCCCTTTGAACTCGCGACTACCGAAAAGCCGACGTGACCAGATCACACGCCACGCGCCCTCTGGGTGGGCGACTGAGATTCTTCCCCGCATACAATATGGGCGCGATGTGTTTTGCGCTAATTTCGGTGCAACTCCGCTAACCATGGTTTCCCGCCAACCGTTGATCTTCTCCTTTGGATGAATCCTGACCGTTGAGATCAGACTGCTCGCTCGCTTGATTTTTAGCCTGAAATGGAGCTTTACGTGCTACGCTTGGGCGTTCTTCGTGCAACCTGCAGACCTGGATGCTCTCGAGCCCAAGACAAGAATTGTTGCTAACATTAGGCTCCATGGGGGATAGATTCGTCCCTGTGATGCTCTAAGAACTCATTCTGCAGCTTCAATGCCTTGTTGTTGGGCTATGGAGTCAGGCTCAAAACATCCCGTTGTTGAAAATACAAGCCGAAAAATAAAAGCAACAAAATAAAAATACATGCTCAAAGGAGCTTATTTATATACAATCCTAAACTAATAAAACACTTTACATGGGGCTAGGTGAAAGCAGACTTCCACCATAGCCAATCAAGTAACTTCTGGAAGGGAAGCTCTTTCCTTCTGTCAGTGACCACAAACAGTTGATGTAACCATGACCACAGAATGGTTACACTCTTCAACTTCTCCTTACAAGCTGAAGATGAGATGGGATATGGCGGCTCCAAAGCATAAGGGAAATGCCACTCCATATATTTGCTGACAGGGTCATCGAATGAGTGGCCAATTCCAGGAAATTGACGACAGACAACCTCTTCTGCTACACAATTGTTCACATGCGGCCGAACATCTCTGATAAGCACAAGCAGGTGAATAACTGAAGTGGGCTCGCTGATCACAGGTGGTGGCTGCTTACTGACTGGTTCTGAACAAAGAGCAGACTGCTCCTCTAGTTCTTTTTCCTCTTCTTGGCTTTCCCCCGGGTCAGATTCGTATTCATCATAAACAGGCTCCCCGGGTAAATTCTTCTCTTCCTTGTACTGCTCAGCGCCTCTTGAAAGACTGAGATGGCTGATTTCCTCGTGATAATTTTCCTTAGTGAGCAAAGGACAAGGTTCTGCGACCTGCTTTTGGAAATCCAGCATATCGAGCTCAGACTCTGATTCGTAACTGTCATAGGTGGTCTGGCTGCTCTGATAAGCAAAAGGTGATGTGGGGTTCTGCTGTGCCTCTTCTAGATAATCATCAAAGTCGGGGGGGAAAAGAGCTTCTCCAACTTGCAGAAATGGAACTATCCCCCGCTCCTCCGTTTCGACCCCAAATGTAAACACATCGTGGGAAATCTTGTGAAGGAAAAGAGAACAATCCTCTTCCACAACTACCTCTTCATCATTTTGATCTAAGACAACAAGCTCATTGGGGGCAGATGTTGACGCATCCCAGAAATCTTCAATAATTTCTTCAAAAGAGTTGCTCAAATCATCTGCCTTGAAGACTGGAAAATTCTCTCCGCTGCCTTCAGATTCCAACCTTGCATGTTGGGCAGTGAGAGATTTCGCCTGCTCTATCAGTTCACTCAGAGCATCTTCTTCCCCCAGTCTTCTATCCTTACAGCCCTCATCATCACAGCCTTCATCAGACATAATCGTATCTGGGAGGATTTCTTCTTCTTGGCTCTCCCATGGGTCAGATTCATAATGACCATAAACAGGACCCGTGGGAAACCTTTTTTCATAATCACCCTCAGTAGAGCTGCTAAGGGCCTCTGCTTCAAAAAATGGGAAATCCTCCGCACATTGTTCAGCTTCCCACCTGTCAAGTCTGGCAGTGATAGATTTTATCAGTTCCATAACTTTTCCCGAAGCATCTTCTTCCTCCCTGAGATCTTCATAATCATCCATTGTAGAGATACCAAAATCCTCTGTACATCGCTCAGCTCCCCACCTGTCAAGTCTAGCAGTGATAGATTTTATCAGTTCCATAACTTCGCCCGAAGCATCTTCTTCCTCCCCGGGATCTTCATAATCATCCATTGTAGAGATACCAAAATCCTCTGTACATCGCTCAGCTCCCCACCTGTCAAGTCTGGCAGTGATAGATTTTACCAGCTCCATAACTTCACCCGAAACAGACGAATGGGGAGGAGAAATGACTGAATTCTGATCCAGGTCATTAGGATCATCCTCATAGCCTACATAAGAGACAACTCTATCTTGTATACATTTGTTGTAGTATCCCTCACAACAGTTATGAAAAATCAACTCAGAGGGATAAAGCTCCTGACAATAGGCAGTGAAGGCTGCATGGAATTCACTGAGTGAAGAAATGATAGCAAGGGGTAAAGAATGATACCATTTAGGCACATCCCCTGCTAATGAGAACATGAACATCTTCAGTAATACATCCTCATGATGTATCTCCCACTGACGCATGAGTTCATGAAACTCGCTGAGGTGCTGAGCAGGGTTGTCCCCTTCACATTTTCCAAATCTGGGCAAATAATCGCCCCATTCATTCGGAGAGGGGACAACATTAGGAAAACCAGGAATAGCAGAAAAATCAAAAGGAGCAAACCTGCGAGCCAGGATCTTCTCCATCCGAACCAGTGGAGTCGCCAATCGATCCTCAAATCATGGAGTCGCCAGGTGAAAGATGCGCAGCTTCAAATGTGCCTGGTCCTTGTTCACCATCAAAGGCCAGATCTTAACGTTGTCGTTACCCCAGGAAGCTTCTCAGGCTGAGAAAGCAGCCACTGAAACCTTCTCGAGAAAGCTCCTCTGGGTTATCTTTCAGGTGTGCCAACAATAGCCATAGCTGAAACAGTGAAGTGGAAACAATGGAGTCGCCACAGTGGAGTCGCCAGGTGCACAGTAGAAATCTTTAAGGGCTCAGATGTTTGATGCACCTTCAGAATCAGAGGCTCAATGTCGTTCTGCCCAGGGAAAATCTTCAACTTCGTCCCCGACAACGGTGCCAGAAATGTTAGCGTCGGAGGTCACTCCTGGATTGCAGCAGGAGTAGAGCCCGACGCCCATCAGTTTACATCACGATTTGTTTGAAGGGGTGATCGAATGGGGGTTAACTCAAAACGATGTGGTTCTAACTCCGAAACTAGGCCAGGTAGGTGTGGGCAGGTGAGGTCTTAATCAAACTTCAGACAGTAAGTTGTAGTAAGGGTGATTATGGGGAAGACTTGTGTAAGAGAGATGCGAAGGTCTGTTGTAAACATCAGGTTCCTAACAGACTGTAGAAGAAGACATTTAAACGCAAGATCTTCTTACCTTCAAATGCAGAAAACCAGAGGAAACAATAATGCTACAATAAATCCTTTATCACAACATAATTTCCATAATTCATGTGAATCAGTCGATCACGAACCCTCTTAGTATAAGATGAAAATTAGATGGAGTAAGAAAGACTGTCTGTCATAAAACAGGAAATCTCACATACAGATGCATAACCAGAGAACTAGAGTGTGTTAAAACTTTACAATCGGGAGCTCTGCTCTACCATCGATACTTCCAAAAATGGCGAAAACGCCTACATATACTCAAAAACAACAACAGCAGCAAAAAACAAGACGCTGCATTAAAAACATTGCGTCTGCATGTCTTTCGACAGTCTGCACATGTAGACTCTTCCCGATCGTGCACCCAAGACTTGGTGTCCCCTCGGCCGAATTTGGATGGGTAACTTTCCTCAAACGCCGCCTTAACTGTGCATGGCTCCTGCAGGGGAGATAACAACAACATTAAAGGCCAACATGGCGCGCGCAAACTTTTTTCTGGTCAGATGAGGACCGACCATGACCTTTTGGAGAAAATCAGTGTACAGGATCGTCTCGGGCAGACTGTCTGCCGGAACCTCCATATCTTGCACTTAATGCATGAAGAGAGGTTTCAACCACTCTTCCTTACCTTCATTTACTTCAAGCGAAAACCAGGCTTGAGGTCGAATCAAATGACACCCGGAGAACACGATGAACCTTTCGGCGAATGGACCCGACGCCTTTGGCCCCCTTTGCGCAGCTCTTTTATTTCCCAGGTGACCACGGGCTGTGACCTTGCGTTTACTCTCAAAGTAGCTTTCGACGTTCACGAATAGGAAGGGGCTGATCCTTACCTCTTGAAATCGCGATGAGCGAAACGCCGAGACGGCTTAATCTGGCGCCACGCATCCCTCTAGATCTGACGACTCTAAACTCTCCCGACGATGTTGTGGGCCCGGGTCCTGGAAACTCCCGGCACCTCGCGCATCAGGAATATGACGATGCTGCACCTTGCGCCACGAAATCGCGATGGGCGAAACGGTGAGGAGCCTAATCGCGCGCCAGGTGTCTCTTGTGGATGGACGACCGAGATCGCTTCGTAATACTGCGGGCCCAACTTTGGGCGCCTTCGACGCTTTCGAGGTTCGGGGTTTCGAGATGCAGAATGATATGGAAATTTCGCCCTTTGAACTCGCGACTGCCGAAAAGCCGACATGACCAGATCACATGCCACGCGCCCTCTGGGTGGGCGGCTGAGATTCTTCCCCGCATACAATATGGGCGCGATGTGTTTTGCGCTAATTTCGACGCAACTCCGCCAACCGTTGATCTGCTCCTTTGGCTAAATCCTGACCGTTGAGATCAGACTGCTCGCTCGCTTGATTTTTAGCCTGAAATGGGGCTTTACGTGCTACGCTTGGGCGTTCTTCGTGCAACCTGCAGACCTGGATGCTCTCGAGCCCAAGACAAGAATTGTCGCTAACAATACCTTGCTAATCTCCTTCCATTCTGATAGCGAATCATTTGTTAATATGAGGATATCATCTACAAAAAATAGATGCAAGATCCGGATAAATCTCGATACCTTTATGCCAGTCAAAAGACCTTCCCTTTTACTTTTTTTTAAAGCAAGGCTTAAACCTTCCATAATGAGAATGAAAAGTAGGGGCGACAGAGGACACCCATGTCTGAGTCCTCTCCCATTGCTAAAAAAATCTGTAGGTTCTCCATTAATAAGCACCGCATAGGACGCAGACGTAACACTACCCATTATCCAGTTGGTCATCAAAAGCCCAAATCCACATTGGATTAAAACCAACTTGAGGAAATCCCAGCTAATGCAGTCATATGCTTTTTTTAAGTCAATTTTAAGGATTAATGCTTTCAATTTTTTCTCTTTAATGCTATGTAGACACTCCTGAGCAGTCCCAATTGCATCCCCAATTTGTCTACCCTTAAGAAAGTTGAATTGCTCTTCGACAGAGTACGAGATAGAATTGGTCTTATCCTCTTGGCAATTATCTTTGTAATAATCTTATAGCAAAGGTTGCACAAAGCAATCAGCCAAAAATCACCAAATGTAGCTGGCCCATTTACCTTCGGGATTAATGCAATAAAGGTCGTGTTCATACCCTTATTCATCACCCCTGTCATGCGTGCCTCTTCCACCGCTTCCACCAAATCATAGAAATGCAGATAAAACTCAACAGTCCACCCATCCAGGCTAGGACTCTTATCCTTCATAAAACCTTTCAGTACTTCAAGTACTTCCTCCTTGGTAACCGATCTCTCCAAATCTTTCACCTCCTCCTCCATCACCAACCTGGGATACTGATTTACTGCCTCAACCTATTCCACAATTCTGTTGTCAGCTGATTCTTGATAAAATGATCTAAAGAATCACAATGCTTCAGATTTTATGGCCTCTTTCCCCTGATGGGATTGTCCCCGATCATCCATTATTTCCCATAGATGTTTTTTATTCCGTCTAAAACTAGCATAGTGGTGGAAGTACTTCGTATTTTTGTCACCATTTTTAATCCAAATAGCTCGGCTTTTCAAATGCCAGCGGGCCTCCTCCTCCATCAAATAAGAATTCTGATCCAATTCAAGCTTCTTCAATCGAGCACCCTAGGTTTGGATTAAACCATTTTCCCAACTCTGTTTAGTCAGTTTATCTAATTCCTCAACTAGAACTGCCATAGCTCTATTATCCTTAATCTTCTTTTGTGCATGCCAACTCTTAGTGTGATTCTTTAAAATTATAAGCTTCTATACAAGTCTCCTTTGGGCACCTACCATGCTGCAGAGATGAGGATCATGCCAGACCGACTGGACTAATTCTCCAAATGATGCATCCTTCAAAAATGCATGATTGAATTTGAATGGACAGGCCACTGAGCTATTATCAAAGTTTAACTGAAAGAATATTGGCGCATGATCCGAGAAGTATGGGTGTCCAACCCAAGATCTAAATCTTGTTGATTCATTCAATAAACCCTCTGCCACATATTCTCCACTTCGACCATTACACCATGTAGGCACTAGCTCCAATGGCTGCACATCCACCATACGATTCTTCTGGAAGAGGTCTCTGAAGAAGCCGACCAAGGGGTTAGAGCAAGCATCCACCCCCCACACTTCATCAATACTGGTTGTGAAATTTAGGTCACCGACCAAAATGAGATTTTCCTGAGCTAATAATCCATTTGATTCAACCTGTTCCCAGAATAGTCTTCTCCCCACACAAGCACCATAAGCATTAATAAAACTAATCCTGCTATTGTCAGGCTTATGAAAACCTGTCAACAAAATACCACCGACACTTAGAAAAGGGTTTAGCTCAAAAATATTGGGGTTCCAAGTAGCCAAAAGCCCTCCCGACTTCCCAACTGCACTTAGCACACATATACACCAAGTAGGGCAAAGAGAGTACATAAAATTATGGGCCTTCAATTCATCCACAAGAGTTTCTTGAAAAAACACAATATCCACCTTAGTAATCCTTAAAATATTACGTAAAGCAGGCAGTTTATGGGGACCCCCCACCTCTCTAACATTCAATGATAAAAGGATCATGGCTTAGCCCTAGCAAGGGCTTTCATGCCTCTAAGCAGCCCTGGGTCAGATGTAGTAGCAGGGTTGGTAACAGGAGCCGAAGACTTTCCATATTTCTTCCGAGCGCTCCTCGTTTTGAGAGGAGATAATTCCACACCTAAACCCCTAGACCAGGCCATAGAAATTCCTTGTGGCTTGCCATTGTAATCCAACTTACTGTCAGTAGTGTCAGGATGATGGAGAACCTGTTGTCCCAAGTAAGTCGGCAGTGGAGTGGGATCTATAAGTCCTCTATAGGAGGGAATTAGTGAATCATACATAGCATCAAGTTCCAGGCCTGGAGTGGTAATAGGGGTATGGACTGATGTAATATCCTCACTAGAGAGGTTTTGAGTAGGAACAAAGGTCGGAGAGTTAACCTCCACAGTAGAATATGGTTCGGCTAACCCTGCTAGGTTTGTTGGAGGATCACCCAAACCCACATTCTCCTCGACTGGAGGTCTAAATCGAGCAGAAGTTGCCTCCACTAGTGATGACTTCTCAATAAAATCACGTTCCCATGCAGAGAGTTTGGAAAATAAATTAGGACAGAAAGTTTGTAACTTACCAAGTATGGTTCCTGAATGTTCAGTCCCTGGATCATGTTCATTAGTTCCAATGGAGTATCCCCCCAAGGCCTCTAGTTCCTGTTCCGTCATATACCCATTAAATAGTGGTGATTCCTCTTCGGCTTCAGTGTTTACATTACCAGTCCAATTAGTGCAATCTCTGCATAGATGACCAGTCCTCTGATAGTATGAACATCTAAAAGGGATACCCTGGTAATCCAGGCATTGAATCATCACTTGTCCCCTCCATTCAATTTCCATCGTCTCCATCAAGCCCGTAGTGATATCGATATCCACCAAGACTCGCGCCATGCGCTTGTTAGTAGTCCCTAAAAGACTCTCCTCTACTTTAAGAAATCGACCAAGGATATTTCCAATGGCAGTGAAAACCGAACGGTTCCAAAGGTTTAAGGATAAACTAGGGAGAAGAACCCACACATGGCGATGACTAGAATATTCCTTTGCTGGATCAAATCCCGTCCTCCAACGTTTCAACATGAGGCTCCCCCCAACAAAATCCCAGAAACTACTAAGTATAACTTCAACATCGTCAGGAGTGTTAAAAACTAGACTGAACCACCCATAAGTCAGAGTAAGATATTCAAGCACATAGTCGAGTATGGGGACCCGATTAGTTTTCATCCATTCTGCAAACGATAGATTACTCTTAGTTTTATAGGCAAAACGCCCCATCGGCGCACAAAGGGAGAGACGACATGTCTCCTCCAAGCCGACATCCATGCATATAAACAGACGTCTCTTTTGTCTTTTGGGTTTCTTGACCATGGCTACTTTCTTCTGGTTATTATCCTTAACACTGAAATGTTCCCTTTTGTGTGCACCAGAAAAGCCCGCCAGTTTTGTAACATCCTGAGTAGTACCAGGAGCAATCTTTGAGCCTCCTTCACTACTTGGTAAAGAGCCCAAGCTTACACCACCTTCATTGTAATGGTTAGTTTCCTTGCCAACTCCCTGATAACTCGAGTCCGCCACCCTAAGAGAATTAGACAATGAAGACGGTGGTACCTTGGCTACCTCGTTTAATGCATTAGTTAACGTACTCACACCACAATATTTACTGCACAGTGCATCAACCGTTGCAAAAATGCCAGCTCGCTCCCATTCTGCCTCGTTGACCGCACCCAAGAGCGCACTAGCTTCCAAGGCCATTAATCTAGGAGGATCCTCCCAGTCAGAAGAAGCTTCCAGGGACAGATAAGTCAGAGAAAAACCAGAATGACAAGACTCCCGAGATATACGATTATAAATATTAATTCTCACTAAATGGTTGATGGGAGCCCCATTAACTCCCTCCTCATTATAAATGTATAACAAATAAATGTGCCCAATGACATTAAGGCGGCCTTCATCACCCTAGGCATTCTTGTAAATATCCTCCAAACTATACCCCCTATAACCTTCTACTCTAATGGCTTCGAACTAGCCATATCTCAACGAAGAAAACTAAACACAGACTATCAACCAGTTTCTAAAAAAAGTAATATTGCCATTAACACTACCCCAAAGGTTTGAAAAAATCCTATTTTCGTCCATGGTATTTCCCCGCCCTTCACCCTTTTTTCGCATCAACTCTTGGCTTTTGTGATATGGGATAACTGCAATCAACACTATATTTTAACTTGTCAACACAACAACCCTATTCCTTATATTTTCCCTAATAAACTATTTAGTCGACTAATTTAATTTGGACTAATACCTATTCTCGATATTGAATGGTAGGTACTAAATTCAAATACTGACCCACCCGACAAAATACAATGGCATGTGCGGAGGGTTGGATTTATGATCGGGCGTGTGATGTTAAGCATATAAAAAATAATTATTTTTTTTAAATAATAAAAAGTTATAGATTTAATTTCATATTTAATAAAGTAGGTTAAATGTTTTATATATATTTTTTGTTATTATTGAAATTCAGTTTATTTTTTTGAAATTATAATTTTGAAATGTTGAAATTATCTTGTTGAATGCAATAATTGATTTAATTTTTTAAATACTTATATTGTAATTTGATTTTACAATGTTAATAATTGATATTTGTAATTCTATTAATCTAAAATGTTGGTTTCCCTTTTGGTTATTTAGAATGGTTGAAAAAAACTAAATTTGTAGACCATTTATATGATTATGTTGAATACTAAAAGAATGTGAAATATAAAGTTTAATAAATTGGAGTTGGTAGCTCACAATGAGTTTTTAGTTTTTTTTTAACATTTAATAAAAAAAAAATGAATGTATATTACAATAATTATGTTTAGGTCGGTGATTTTTATAATTTTAAATTGGTGATTCGATGGTTAATAGTTGATAATAACTAGTTATAACTATGTCAAGTCAAGTCTAGAATCTAACTTCATTATTGGACACTTTTTACAAATATATTAACATTTGATGTGTCTTCACTAAGGATTTAAAACATTATCACGCGTCTTCTTCTCGGGGATCTAAAAGATTCATATGTAAACCCTTTTTCTATTTCTTCACACATCCTTCCACTCACCCAAAGAGTGTCACCTTCATGGAGGTTACAATAAAATAAGCTATGGAACTACATCACACTTAATGGTAGGGTTTATGTCCCTTTTTGGTTCTGGGTTTATGGCCCTTGAAGGGTTGGTAAGCAAATTCTCCTATAATCAAGGGAATGGCTATGTGGGTATGTTGTGGTCAAATAGTTGTCTTATACATTCATGGGCATAATTAGAGCCTTTGTTGATGCCTTAAGATCATGGAAAACTACATTCTTTTTAGGGATTGTTTTAGGTGTTGTTGAAGAGTGATTCTAGCCTCGAGGTTTGCTACTCTACCCATTTTTTCTTTGTGAAATGGGAGCCTTGGGAAAGGAATCTTGTGAATGGATTGTCACATGACTCATTTTTCATATGAAAGTTTTGTTCTGATATTCCAAGTCCCATATCCAACATGAATAATTCCAATCCATAGCAATTTGTTTGAGAGATGCATGCTTAAATCAAGTTCTACATAAATGGAGAGACATGTAATGATGCCCTTGTTGATGTGGCTAAGATAAATATTGAGAAATGGTCACAAACTTGTTGAACCCACATATAGAGGGGGAAATTTGATAGTTGCACCCACATAGGGGCGGTGGCAATGGAGATGGTATCATGATTAAACTTTGGAAGCTAGGGTTTAATGAGGAGCCCAACTCAATGCATAAACCAAGGCTCATCTTCTAATACCTTTTCGGGGTCATCGATATTGTCGAAATACACAGTAGAAAAACACTTTGAACACAAATAAATTAGAAAAATCTAAGGTCCATGCAAATTGATCCATGTAGTAGTCATTGATGCTAACAACCACAACCCATTAAATATGCAAACAAAGTTATGATAATTGTACCAATTAATGACATTGTTAATCTTCAATGCCTACAATTTTACCACTATATTAGTGTTAGATCTCTCGATGGTGAGCACTCCCAAGGATGAAGTCAAAGGGGAATAGTTTTATTTTGGAAAACATCCTTGAAAGAGTGGGGCCTAAAAGAAGAAAACATACTTCAACTCATAACTTTACCACATAGATGCAACACCAAATGCACAGTGGAATCCTTCCTAATGCCATATTCTAATAGTGGGCAATCATTGTCTAGATTCTTACCAATAAAGAATAGCCATTGTTGATGGATAGGAATCCCCTTTGTAATCTACATGTGTTGCTTTAAATCAATGATAAATCCTTGAATAATCACAAGCAAAGTGATAGACCTCGTTGACAATGATCTCACGAAGATTGAAAATGCCTCTGTTAAGCCTAAATCTATTTGAGAGATTTTTTCAAATAATTTGTGAACATGCTTTTCATTAAGCAATTTGACAAACATATGCAATGTTTAGTCGCCAACAAGCAAATGATCTTCGTCTTGAGGCTGAAGAGTAACCAATTTATCAAGTGAAAAGGAAGACACTCCAAAGCTCCCAAATGTTGTTGGACTAACCACAAAATGGCCTCCAATTTGGTCCTTATACCTCTATTGAAATATGCATTACAAGATTTCCTAGATACCTCCATCTTGTTACTAAAGTGATCACATAGTGTGGCACACTTATCTAAGTGTGCATGGTGTTGTACAAACCCATCATCACAACCATTACAATCTTACTTACATAGTGCTACCCTCTAACATGAGCTTCCACCCCTTCTTACTTACTTCATGATTTCCATACTTTACTTCATATTAATTATACTAATTATACTTAATATATATATTATCTATATAAATATATATTTATAACTTTTTTATAATCTATTATTTTCAAATTTCTTACCATACTTGAATTCTTTTAAAAGTCATTTAAAACCTTTGTGTTGTTTTACCATATTTAAAAGAAAATCAAACAATAATGTATTTTCAACTATGATAACATCCACCCTAAAATTATTAACTTGATTACATCACATCATATCCAAAGCAATGCTACTTAACTCTCCCTTTTAGTCTGTAACATGCAAATCCAACCATAATTAATTTTCCCTCCTCTTAGGGAAGGATTGACCATTAACTTAAAAATGATCATGATGCATACTTAAGTTGTACCATCTTTGGAAGATTCTTAAGTTCTTAAGTTGTACCATGTGCATTCGTTGTCCCATGTGATGTCATCCTTCTATGAGGTAGTTTAATTTTCAGTCCCATGTGATGTCATCCTTCTATGAGGTAGTTTAATTTTCAGTGTTCTCCATGTTACGACTCTAAACAAAAATTCTAAGAAGTTATGTAATAATTATTTTTTCAAAATATGGATTATAAAATTTATTTTTATTTTAAAATTTAGTTTGTCTTCATCCTATAATTATATTTTTTTAAATTTACTATTAACTTTTCTCTTCGTTTTAATGGCTATATATTTTTTTAAATTTACCATTAACTTTCTTCTTCGTTCTAATGGCTATATATTTTTTAAATTTACCATTAACTTTTCTCTTCGTTCTAATGGCTATATATTTTTTAAAATTTACTATTAACCTTTCTTTGTTCTAATGGCTAGTTGAACTAGCAATGGCTTAACATGTTTGCATTTCTTAAGAGTACAATTTTTTAAAATTATGTTTGCATTTCTTAAGAGTACAAATTTTAACAATTTTAGAAGTACCATAAATGTGGCTAGATCTTAGATAAAAAAAAGTATATAGGTTGCTTTACAATCTTATTTTCCACTTTAATTATTGTTAATTGTTGATTTACTTAGTGTTCTTTTAATGCAACATAAATTCGAGGAATGGTTTGCATTACATATTCATAGTAGCTTTCTATATATTGTGAATAATCTTAGTTTTGAATAATCTTAGTTTTGTCCTTTTAATCAGGAAAATCATTATACATGTGGTCTTATCCATTACCTCAACATTGAATTGGTTGCCTTGGCCTCTTTCCCAAAATTTAACTGGCTTATTCCCACTTTGTGTTGGCTTGTTTTGCTAGAAGTTTCCCAATTGGCTTCTAAAGTGAGGGTGCTTGAATGTCATGTTTCTCTTTTTTCTTGTCCTTCCATGTCTTTTGGAAATCTAACTTCTCTTTGTTATGTTCATTATAATGTGTGGCCTTCCTAATTGCCTCATGAAGTATTTGGGTTCATCAAATTCAATAAGGTTTCCATAGGATTGAGACAATTCACTTAAGAAGCATTGAATTTTAACCTTCTCATCTCTGATATATTTGACATACCTCAACAAAAACAAGAATTTGTTTATATACTCATCCATGGTTATTGGGCCTAATTGCAACCCATGGAATTCTTGGATTTTACCTTCATAGTAACCAGAGAGGTATTTTTGTTTAAAATATTTCTTGAATTGCCTCCACACAATCTTATTGTCCTTGATTATCTTTACTTGCCAGAGGTGATCCCTCCGAATTGAATCTCTACGATTTAAATTGAAAATGGCAACTTGGGCCTTCATATTTCCAACTAGCCATGAAGTTGGAAATATTTTCTCATCCCAAGAAGCCAAGCCTTTGCTTCTTGTTTAGATTTGAACTCGAAATCAAATGTAGGTGGTTTGTCAACCCATTTTGAAATACAGATCCATCAAACTACTTCTAAAGAAGGCTCATCGGGTTGATTTAAGATAACTCACTTCACACAATTTTTGAATAACTCACATGGCCACCTTTAAATTAGCTCACTTCAAGTTGTCTTAAATTAACTCGCTTTGAGCTATTTTAAAAAAAAAGTTATTCGGGTCTCTTTCAAACAAGGCACTTCAAGCTATTTTCAAACAAGACTCTTTGGACCAATTCTAAAGAAAGTTGTGCCCATTCAAAAAAATCTCGTTGGCTTTAAAAAAAAAGCCTAATATATCAATAAGGGCCTAAAGTCTTTTAAAGCTCTGTGTTTCCATGTTGGAGTTTGGCCTATGACCACATCAACATCAATGGAATATTTGAACTGGATTACCCAAAATAATCCCTCTTTTATCTGAAACTTCGCATAGAAACTCAATATTGACCATTTGTTCACTATATTGACACATAACAATGCTAGTGTCATAACTTCATCTATGATATCAAGCTCACACGTCCCCATGAAAGGATTACCCAACCCATGCAATAGGGACACTACCTAGATTTGAAAATACCAATATAAATTCGAACTCATTAAACTCTAAAGCCATTCAAATTCATACATGCATGCAATTAAGCAATGCAACATAAATAAGCATGCATAAACTCATTTAAACCATGAATTTCATTTATAATTTGATTCATAAGCAACTATTAAACCTAATTGCATAGTTGTAAATAAAATTTTAAGAGCAAAGATTAAACATATATATTTTCACCAAACCTAGTTGCTCTCAAGCTCAACCAAAAAAAAAAAGACGCCCTCAGCGTTAGCGGTTGCTTTGAAGACTATTGTCGTGATCAGGAAAAAAAAAAGAGACATTAAGCCTCAGGTATTAAGGATAAAAACTTTCAATAGACTTTTGGGTTTTGATGTGGCGTTCTTCGATGGGGCAGTTGTGGAAGGGGGGACCATCTGCGGGGCAGGAGGCACTTTGAAGTGCATAAATTTGCCTGATTACAGATGGTATATCAACTATGGCGTAGGGTCAATGATTCAGAATCGGATCCAAGAGCCTGACAGGGCTTAATAATCACATGCAATTAAAAACTCAACCATAATCATTAAAAGATCTTTCCAGATCAAGTGGTATCAGAGCTAGTTGACATTTGGATTTGAGTTTTGCATGTTAACTAGGGAAAAGCTATATCGTGGTGAAGGCGAGCTTGTTGCAGAGAATCCATTAATTGGATTGAGAAAGAGAGGTTCTCACAGTGAGAAGATGGCATCAAAAGAAGGGCTTTCTCATGATGAGAAAGAGTTCCAGAAAACTTTCCTTGCTATGTTGGAGATGGTGAAAGTTTTGTATGAGGATTACTTGGAACAGAAAAGACCAAATCTGGGTGAATCTTCAAAGGGCAAAAGTGAAGAGGAAGAGGATCCTCCTTAGATTCCTCCTTCACCTCCATCATCACCTCCTTCTTCTCCTTCTTCTTCAAGTTCAAGTTCTAAATCTAATGCAAAGAAACATGTTCATAAGCATAAGAATGAAATGCCATTGTTAAAACTTGATGTTAAATTTGAGTTACCCATATATGATGGTAAAGTTAATGCAGCGAGACTTGACAATCGGGTCAGGCAAATGGAGGTTTACTGCAATGTGCAATAGATCAAGGATGAGGCCACACAAATCAAGTTGGCATCTTTGAGACTTGCAGGAACAACTCTCATCTGGTGGCAAAGCAAGTTGCAAAACGGAACGCAACAAGTGGGTAATGTATTTCCATCATGGCAAAGCTTCATTTCTGCACTTAGGAAACAATTCTATCCTTTGGGTTATAAAGAAATAGCATTAATTGAATGGAAAGCTTTAAAACTAAGAAAAGGAAAAACAGTGCAAGAGTATACAAATAGCTTTCGTAAAATGGCATTGATGTTGGATATCCCTTTACATACACATGAAACCCTTATGAAGTATATAGGAGGTTTACCTGCACATATTAGAAATACTTTATTCATGTTTGGACCCACTAACCTTGATGAGGTTTATGTTCAAGTGACACACATTGAAGCAAGGAAAGCAGGTGTATCGGGGGAATCGTCTTCAAGGAAAGAGGACAAGAGGAAATGGCATGGAAAGAATTTAAATGCACTGACGAGGAAGGAAGGGAATCCCTCTTGCAAGCATTGCAAGAAAGAGGGACACGATGAGGACAGATGTTGGTAGTTGCATCCTGAGAAGAGTCCAAAGTGGTTCAAGGAAAAGAAGGAAATGCAAACAGTGGCAACGACAACAAGACCCATAGATTTGGGATCGGATTCAGGTGACGAATCTAAGGTCTCATTGGTTGGTATGCCAGGTAAAATTGGTGAAGGAATTGATTGTAGAAGTAACTTGTTTCATATAAGGACAATCATGCAGCACACTAAGATAGACACATTAATCGACAGTGGATCTCAATCTAATCTAATCTCAAAAGAATTGGTTAAGCAATTGGGGTTAAAAACACAAGTACATCATAAGCCTTACACACTTAAATGGATAAGCAATCATCATCAAATGCACATAACAAAACAATGCACAATCAAATTTGCAATTTCATCAAAGTATGTGGATGAGGTAACATGTGATGTAGTGCCATTAAGAGAATGTGGAATGGTCTTAGGTAGTCCATATTTATATGATCGTAAGGCAATCTTCTACAGGACAAAGAATCAATATCAATTAACCAAAGCATGTCAAGATTATGTGGTTCATGCTCATCATGTTAAGGCAAATAAAACACTTCAAACTATGGAACAGTTAAAGAAGGCAGTGCAAGCAAGCAACAAACCAATACTTGTTTCAAATGAAGTAATCGATCTTAAGCAAGAACATGAAATGATTGTTGAATGGAAAATCAATCATAGGCTGCTTCAAGATAAGCTCATGTCGTGCAAATATTATAAGTACATCAGCTCGTTTGCAGTCATCTTTTTTATGCTATCATTAGTAATGTTGTCTACATGGATGATAGTGGCTTCAGTAAGATGTAACAGGGTTCAAATGGCTAACAATATGCTGTCAGTTGTCATGATTGTGTTACAGTTGATCTTGATGAGACAAGTGCACAGGACAGAGTTTAGAGACAGAGGACAAGCCAGGTGGCCTAGCCCGAGCTTGTCGACTGGTCAGTAACCTTTTGGGGACCAAAATGTCCTTTAGTGGGGAGGGGTGATCCAGAATCGAATCCAGGAGCCTGACAGGGCTCAAAAATGAAAGTTCTCAGAATCGGACGAAACCAATTCCATAGCGACTGGATCATCGCGCTGATTCCGGCCATATATTCACTTTCTCAAACCAGCACTGTATGCGAGAGTTATCGCACTCTGACCATTTTTCCAAACAACTAAAAAGTCAAAAAAAAGTCAACAGTCAAAAGGTGACGTGGCACTCTCTGGAGGTGACATGTGGCAGCAGGGTGACTGGACAATGACGGGGACCAATAGCAAGTTGACAAGTGGCATTAGTTTCCGGTGAATAAGGAAATGCCACGTGGCCTAGACTTGGGCTGCCACGTGGCACCCGGTGGTTGGATCAATCGTTGAATGACAAACTTGTAATGGAGCTCATGGGATTCGAACTCATAACCTACCCATAACCTCTTGGTAGGTGCCAAGCCTTGAGAAATGACCCAACACCAATGCGCCACATGTGTGGCTTGTTATATATAACCCACACTTTAATATATAAAGTAGAATATTGTAATATGGCATGGAAAGGGGGGCTGGGGCTAAGCCCTAGCCCGTGGTCTATTCACACGCCCCTACCATAAAATCAAGCGACAGGGCAGAGCACAGAGGTCACGATAGGCACCAGCCCTCGGATCTCGGGGGGATCCCACAAGACCAGGGGCTATCCCCTTCAAAGGCGCGCAGAGGTCTATCCTTGACCATTGGTCCCGTGGAACACGCCCATGAACTAGGAGCTTGGAGCCTATTCAAGGCCAGCGCGCAGCCCAAAGGGCTGGCGCTTGGCCATATGAGATTAATATGACCTTAAAAGAGGGGCACGCGCCCAGGGAGAGGGGGCTAAGCCCTATTATTAAACATAAAGTGGGTTTTTATGTTATATTTTTGGATTTTTATGATTTTTTAAGCCTGTAATAGTGGATTTTGGCCATTTTTTGGAGATATTGGGCTCTTTTTGAGCCCAGATTTTGGGAGGCAGTTGGGGAATGATAACTGACTCCAGATCTATATCAAACATGCCTATTTGAGGCCATAGAGGACAGTTAGAGAAGAGTTATGCTGAAGGGAAACCAAGCCAAAGCCATTTTTATGCAGGGAAGCTGTTGAGGAGCAGACGCTTACGGGCCATTTCTGGGAGCTCCGATCATCCGTTTTGCGTGCCATTTTTTCTGCTGGGTTCTAGAGATCTGGAAGAACATGACCAAATCAGTCTTATAGCCTAATGGCACTGCTGTGATGTACTTTTTGAGCTTTGAACAGAAATAAAGAAGCCTCCCCCACTGAGACAAAGGCCCAAAGACGTAGGCAATTTTGTGCCGAACTCCATTATCACTTCTCTTGTTATGGTTTGCTGTTCTTATTGCTTCATTTCAGAACTGTATTTTGTATTATGGTTGTGATATATTCTCTCATCTTCATCCTCTTTCATTAGCTTCCTAAATGGTTAATACACACATGCTTAATAACTCAACCACAGTCATTAAAAGATCTTTTCGGATCAGTCAAACATAAAGACCGAATTAATGGGGGCGTGGGCATCTCTCTTGATTGCAAGTCATTTGGGAATTCAACAACTACAGGTTTTGGGGGATTCCAAAGTGATCATTGATTGGCTCCGGACGGACGGGAAGCTTCAAGCTATCAACATCAAAGGGCGGAAGAACAGAGTTCGAGAGTTGCAAACAACCTTCCAAAATCTCAACTTTCATCACATTTTTAGGGAATCCAACTAGGAGGCGAATAAATTGTCAAAGTGGGCGCTCACCTCTCTGAAAGGAAGTCTAACTATTTTTACTTGGGATGGAGATTCCGAGGGGCCTTTCCATCATTGGAACATTTTCTAAGTATTTGTGTCTCTCCGGTTTTGTAAGAGACTGTTAGTCTTAGGGAGGAAAGTGCTCTTTGATATGTAATCTCAAAAATTTCAGTATTTTACAGTTTTTTTATTGTAGTAGGCACTGTAGTATTCTTCTTGGCCAGTAGGGAAAGCAAAAGATGATCAAATCTCTCTATGATTATAGTAAAACTTTGTTGTTTCGACAAATCGAGATAGTGAAAAATTTATGGTTGTATAAGAAAAAGAAAATTTATTAATATAATTTTTTGAGCGAATTTTCTCAACCAAATTATTCACAATTAAACATTCTAGATAACCATCCAACCATCGAACAATCCTTACATTCTCATTTGGTGACCACATGACTTTCCATAAATATTAAAAATCAAAATTTGCATATACTACACCAAAATTCACGAATGTTCCACCAGTGAACATATCCGTTACCTTTTTCATGATAAATTGTTTAGTCAACATGCTTGAGGTAGTCAATTTATTTTGGATTAATGTTTACTATTGAAATTGAATGATAATCATGAAAGATTAAACATTTATACAAAGTTTAAAGTGAAAAAAAATTAAATTAAGTAAAAATTTTGGACACTATATTAACTTTTTTTCCAATGGAAATTAACCTGCTGGGAACCTACCCCGATACTTCCCCACATAGTGGATGATATGGGAGTGGAAAGTAGCAGCCCGAGGGACTCGTAGCCAGGCTTGAACTCGTGACCTCTCCCCAAACTGGGAGAGTGTGCGCACGTCTTGCCATGCGAGCTATCCCTCGTGACTAACACTCTCTATATTAACTTGTCAACACAACAAACCTATTACAAATAATTTACTTGGACTAATTCCTACTCTTTTTATGGTCATGGGTAGGTACTAAATTCAAATATTAACCCGCCGCTAAAAATATAGCATATGTGGAGGGGATCAAATATTAACCCGCCGCTCAAAATATAGCATTTGTGAAGGGGATGGATTTGTAATTCCGCGTGTGATGTTCTAAAAGTAAAAAATAATTAAGTTAAAATAAATAAAAATACAAAGATAATAAAAAATTGAAAAAATATATAAATTTAATTTTATTAAATGGGAAGAAAGTTAAATATTTTATAATATTGAATTTTTATAAAAAAAATTGTTGAATTTGAAATTTTGAATGATTAAAATCATATTGTTTGTAATAATGGATTTAACACCTTCAAATACTTCTACTAGAACTTAATTTTGCAATGTTAATTATTGATATTTACAATTCCATTAATTCAAAATGATTTCTATTAAATTTGGGAAAAAAATGTTAACTTCTCTTTCCGTTATTTTAAGCGATTAAAAAAAACTAAATTCATATACCATTTAAACAACTATATTAAATACTAAGAAAATGTGAAATATTAAGTTTATCAAATTGGAATGGTCACCTCACACTTTTTAGTTTTTTTAATATTTAATGAATTATAAATTTAAAAAACAAGTGTATATTACAATAACTATAACTATGTTTAGGTACGTGTTTTTTATAAGTTTAAATTGACAATTCGATGTTAATTATTAATAATAGCTAATTACAACTATAATAAATCAAATCTAAAATCTAACTTCATTGTTAAACATTTTTTACAAATATATTAACATTTACTATATCTCTTCACTGAGAATTTAAAAATATTATCATGTAGCATCTTTATGAGGATCTAAAACATTCATATGTAAACCCTTTTTCCATTTCTTTACCCATCCTTCCACTCACCAAAAGAGTGCCACCCTCATGGAGGTTCCAATAGAATTAACTATCAAACCACATCACACTCAATGGTAGTGTATATGTCCCTTTTTGGTTATGGGGTATCTAATTTTGTGACCTCTTCAATCCCCTTGAAGGGTTGGCAAGCGAAATCTCATATAATCGAGGGAATGGCTCTGTGGGTATTCCATGGTCAAATGGTTTCCTTGTACATACATGGGTAGAGCTAGGGCCTTTGTTGATGCTTTGAGATAGTGGAAAAACTACATTATTTTTAGGGATTATTTTAGGTGTTGTTGGGGTTTGTTATTTTACCCATTTTTCCTTCGTGAGATGGGAGCTTTAGGGAGCTTTAGAAAAGGTGCTCGATTAATGGCATGTTACCTAACATATTTTGCATATGAAATTTTTGTTATAATAAAACATAGTTATCGACATGACGAGAACTATGACTTTAAAACAAGAATTTTATCCTTAAAAATCAATATTTTTGGGTCAAAAACACCAAAATCAACCCCTGTATCAAAAAGTGGTGCTACTACTAGCACCTTTTTGGGGGTTTAAAAATACCACCTTTTGCAACCATGGCCTTAGAATGTTGTCAACAAAAATCTCAAAATCATCCTCCAAATCGAAAAATGGTGCTAACAACATTACCATTTTTTTTTTAATTTTTCGAGGTTAAAACTACAATTTCTTTAAAACCTTCGAACTTAACAACTGGTATTGTTGCAACCAAAATCTTAAAATCAATCCCTGAATTGAAAGTGGTGCTTTCAATAACACCTCTCCTTTTTTTCTAGTGATAAAATTGCAAGATTTTTGAAGTCATGACCTTGACAACTGGTACCCTTAATTAAAATCTTGAAACCAATGCCCAAATCGAAAAGAAGTGTTATTAGTAACACCCTCTTCTTTATTTTATTTTAATTTTCCAGTTTGAAAATTCAACATTTTAGAAACCATGGCATGAAAACCAAGTACCGTTACAAACAAAATCTTCAAAAAAAAACAAGAGAAAAATAAAAAAATGAAGAAAACATTTTTTTGTTGCATGAGCTTTCTTGAAATAAACACTGTAAGAAGCTTTGAAACATCCAAGATTTCGAGTGGACACTCCACCCATCATAAGTGACAAATAAAGCTTAAGTTTGAGAAAATAGTGCTAAGAAATGAAAATAAATGGAATGGAAAAAATAAGATAACTTTGAAGAAATGAACAAAATTCAATTGAAAAAGTGAATAACTATTTAATTAACCAATTAACCATTAGATATTGATAAAAAATTAGCCATTAAAATATTAATTAAAAATTATATTTTTTTAACTAAATAAAAATTAAAAATATACATTTTAAATTAAAAAACAATAAAAAAAATAACATAATTATACCTATTAAAAAAATTTAATATATATATATATATATATATATATATATATATATATATATATATATATATATATATATATATAAAAACAATAAATATATAAATAAAACAATAAATATATAAATAAAACAATATTAAAATAAATAAAAACTTAGAACAATAAAATTTTTGGGATTTTAGAGTTCTGTTTTTTTGAGAAGCGGGCTCCCTCACCCCGTCATCACTTCCAAAGCTACCGCTCATTGAGCGACCACTGTGGAAGTGGAATGAAGGATGAGGCTCAAAATAAATAGAATTATATATATATATATATAATTTAAAAAATATTATTATTTTCATTTTAAAAATAAATGTTTTTTTTGGTCCTTGTAACATGCAAATGCAACCATAATTATTTTTCCCTCAATGCACCGAATCATCATTAATTAAAAAATGATCATGATACATCTCTTTAGGTGTTGTCATTAATTAAAAATATGATGACACATTATTAAGGTTCTGCATCTTTGGAAGATTCGTAAGTTCCTCGGGACATGGGGCTTCCTTCAAGCATTAATATTCTACATGTGAAGAAGTGTTCATATATCTAAAAGATGTTGGACAATCTTTAGAACTATGAAACATACATAAGTAAAAAGGACAAGCATGTGGATTTGTTGTCCCATGTGAAGTCATCATTTTCTAGGTAGTTAAATTGTTTTTTAATAGTTTGTTTTAACAAGGTTATGTAGTTGCAATGTCGGTATAAGAATTTTCAGTTTTCTCTATGTTACAATTATAAACAAAAAATTTCAAAATTTATTTAATGGTTTTTTTTCAAAATATATATATTTATAAATTATAAAACCATTTTTTAAGTAAATTTGATTTGTATTAATATATTATATAAAAAAATTACATTCATGGTTTATTATGGCTTGTCAAAAGAGGAAACTATACTTTGGAGAATCTCAAAATACCAAATTCACTATATCAAAGTTTTCATGTTTATACCTAATTATCAGGTAGAGATTTTAGACCTCCTATAAACTAACCAATCAAGAAAGGGTTCATAATACTAACAATGTTAAGACATAACTAAACAACTGCATATAGTAACTATCATGGGAAGATTATACATGGAAACAATATAAATACTTATCAGTCTTGGTTAATAGGGCTCGAAGGTTTGAATGCATGAAGATCGGAGGCTATCAGACAAGCATCTAGTGCAACATCCTCATCGATGATGACTAGATTGGCCGAAGTTCCCTAAGAATGTTAAGCACCATCCTTTCCATCAACCACCTTAATTACAATGCCGAAGACCAATCTGTAGACCACTTCAAATTTGGCTCAAATAGCATGAACCTTTCCAATAGCTCCTCATACTTGGCTCCTTGCTTCTCGAGCACTTGGGCTATTAATGCCTTCGCTAACTAGTAGTGCTCGGTTTCCTTGAACACCTCAGTGTCTCTGCTCCTTGAAAAATTGGAGTCAGAGAACCAACCCTCAAGCTCCTTACTGATCTACTCTTTAGCCACTTGCTTCCTTTTTTGTAAGAAAATTTCCTCCAGAACACAAAACTCCTCTTTGATATTAGTTGCCAATTTCCAGTGGAATATTTGGTTAGCTCTCCTAGCTGCTTGTTCAACTCTAGATACAATAGGAAAGGTGGCTTCACTTGTGGAACAAATATTAACCTTCTTATGCCTTCCTCGTTGTCCCTTCACACTGGACTCTATAACCTCCATGTCAACAAAGTCTTCCATGTCACCCAGTCGTCTAGAGGTATGGAAAGTAAGTATCACTTGAGCCATGAACTAGAAAATGAACCAACTCCTACCTCTGAAGGGTGTTGTCATGACTAATAAAGGGATATCGTAGCATCTCTCAACCCTCCCAACGTACCGACGAATAAGACACCCACAGGCACTATAGAAAAATTGAATCACTCACCTCACCTTAAAGCCCCACCTAAGCCTATGTTGATTTTGTAGCTTTGAGAGGTATTCCCATTAGAGGCCAAGGTGCTAGGCATGTGGGAATTTTTGTAGGAACCAATTTTACCTTTTGTTTGGTCTAAATCGGCCTAGAAATTAGCCTAGGGCCTTATGGGAAAGATGATGGGTCTTGTGGGCTTGTGATGGGGTTCCACACCCACAAGAGGAGATTAAAATATTCTAATTTAATGTTGACTTGTGAAAGAGTTCTTGACACACTCTTTTGGACTCCTATATAAAGGAGGGAGTTATTATGACATTATATGATTATTGTGGAAGAATGGAGTTAGCATAAGTGAGTCTTCACTTGTGGTAGGTCGCTTGATGATCTCAACAAAGGGAAAGTCCGCAAGGTGGAAAATCTGGCCCTAAAGAGAGAAGTGAAGAAGGTCGTACGTGTGGAATGAATTTTTCATACAATACATGGTTTGCAGGAGGACGAAGTGCGTATATACGTGGGTTGCAGAAGGATGAATTACATATAGGGTATACACATATTGCAGAAGGATGAATCACATATAGGGTATACACAGATTGTAGTGGAACAAACAACGTATATACGCGGGTTGCTAGTAAGGTGAATCATGTATATATTTTTTTGGGTAGGTAAAAATCCGTACAGGCTGACAGGTGATGTCAGAAGGCCGTACATGTAGTCTACAACAGATTCATGGGCAGAGGAGATTTCTAGAATATTGTTGAGGTTTGGTCTCTATTTTGTATATTGGAGGACTAGGTTGTCCTCAGATTTGGTGACATTGTATTGGTTGAGAGGACTGGTTTTGTCCTCAGTTTTGGTGACATTGAGAGGATTGGTTTTGTCCTTAGGCTTGAAGGATTGGATAAACTTACAGAACATAATTCTTGTGTCTCTTGTGTATTGATGATTCATCTATGATCTTTGTGTTTCTGCTGCATGTGTTTTTAGTCAATAATTTCAATGTAAAGTTGTTCAATGATAATAGCTAGGGTTTTACTGTTAGATCACTAGGAAGCAATTTTTAGATATGAAATTAGTCACATAGAGTTGCATATGAAAATTGGAAGCCTACCCACCAAATCTCCTCTACCATGGACCTTATTCCTCGAGCTTCGACCAGAAGGACTGCTCAAATCAACAAGAAGTTGGGTAGATCCCTTGGCCCCCTAATCACGTGAGGGAAATACCACCACAAATAGACAGGGACCCCAACCACTCTTTCCAATCACACTCTTGAGAACCTCTATGAAAAATATAGTAAAAGTCCTTGCACAAGAAAACAGAGTGATCCCCAGGATCCATCCACAACCATGTAATGTGGAATTTCCACACAATCGTCCAGGCTAGCCTTTGCAGCATAACTAAAGCACGAGTGCTCTCTTGTTTTCATGATAGATTGCATTCCCATCAATCCAGACACATTACATAAACTATGATGCACCAGACGAACCATAAACCCAATTCTATCCCTATGTCCTTTCTCCGTCACCCTTCTTCCCCTCACATCAAGCATGATGAAACTAGGTTGCATCCTGGTATGGGGTTGGTCATATCATAAATTTGCATGGGGATCCATCTGACTCTCGTGTGTCACCCCATCCAGGTAATCATCTTTTTTCTTATTTTTATAATCTTATAATGATAAATTGATTTATAATCATTTTTTTCTTCTTCTTTGATGGTGGAAAAACCCATTGTAACTTAGTTGTTAACCAACAATGAGGACAACCATCATTGGCTACTATTCATCAATGCAAGCTGACTCATCATTGTTGTTCAAGAAAAACCATGCCACCTAAAATAACCTATCGATTGTATGTAAGGGGGCATACTTTCACTCTTGCTAGATGCCTCTAGGTCTTGGGCCATTAACTTGTTTCCTTACATTTGAGGAAGATGAGCTCTTAACCAATTAAAAGTAGTTTTAGATCTTACTCTGTGACCAACAATTAGTTTTAACGTAGATAGTATCTACAAGAAAACCAATATGTTGTATTGTCATCATTGAGGCTACAATAGTGGGGTCATGTGCTTTCAAATAGCTTCTAGTCTTAACCTGTACATGAAACCAAATACTACCCTCAGTTGCAGTTTAACCTCTTTCCTAAAAGACATAAATTGATTTATAATTATTGATTGATCATTTTACATTTTTTATAATTTTTCAAAAAAACTTATATCAATTATTAAAATAATTTTCTCTCATATAATTTAAAACCCCTTCCTTCCATTTTTTACCACTATACCAAAATATATACTAAACAGATTGAATACCTCCTATTTGCACTCAAGCAATATTGGTTGAACTTTAAGAGTAACCTCCGCATGGTTATCATTCTTCAAGAATATAATTTAGCATTGTAGAAAAAAAATCAAAATTAAGGAAATAAATTCACAATTTTGTTCGCTTGAGTAAGAACATGCAAATTGAAAGAAGTTGGGCTAGTATTGCCATACATAGGTAGTCTTTATAACAATTTACATGGTTAAAGACAGTGCTTTGATCTCTACGTCAAGTTGTTAATGGAAATGAATTCACTTTAGGAGGAGAAGAGGGACTTATAGAATTGCACCCATGAAAAAAGAAACTTGAAACTTGCAATTTGCGCCCTAATTTGAATAAAACCTTGTCATGGGAGAGGACCAAGTTCATAGTATCACCTTCATTTAATTGAGCCAAATGGACGTGTGAAAAAATATCATTGCAAAGAGGATATGTTTGTGTTTGTGGAGGTATTCCCTACAAAAATATAAATTCTTTCATATGATTAAGTCAAGACACTAATCGAAACTTCAAAGAATTACCTTTATTGTCCCTTGAAGATATAGGGCACTACTCCTATAGCAAGTAATGGAATGGTTTCGAATAAGTTTTTTGAATCTTCTTTGCTTCCAAGGGGATATGTTTGTGATTGTGCAAAGATATATTTTACAAAAATAAAACTCACATAGGGTTAAGTTAATACACTAATTGAAAATTTAGAGGATTACCTTTGTTGTCCCCTTAAAGATATTAGGCACTTATAATCTCTATAGCAAGTAATTAGAATGGTTTTGAATAAGCTTCTTGAATATTCTTCGTTGCAAGGAGGATATGTTTATGTAGTTGTATCCCCTACAAAGATAGAACTCACATAGGGTTAAGTTAATACACTAATTGAAAATTTAGAGGATTACCTTTGTTATTCTGTGAAGATATAGGGCACTAAGACTCCCTAGAGCAAGTAACTTGAATAATTTTGAACAAGTTTCTTGAATATTTTTTCCTTTATGTTTATTCATCCCATAAAGATAAGGAAATCACGACACACATCAAATTAATCTCATGAACATAAACTTTTACAAGGAGAAAATAATAGCCACATAGATTTTCCATGGACGACTAGAGAGTTCAGGAATCTTGAGTCCACTATCAAACTGTAGTGGCAGTGTATCAATTTTTAGAATTAATGGAAAATGGCGCCATTGCTTGATAGATAAGCTTCAATGTGTCATAAGTTTCCATCGGTGATAAGCAAGATACACAAACCACAACTCAGGGCATAATCCAAAACACATGGTTGATGGATGTAAAAGTTGGCATGACTTGTAGGGATTTTAAGGCTCTACACGTCACACCTACCTAATATTGTAGTAAAAGAACTCTCTTTTTAGTAAAAAATATAATAAGAATTCAACAAAAATTTCAAGCGTGATAAAAGTTCCACTATGATCTAAGTTCTTTGCATGGTAAAATGAAGTTTTCAAAGATTTGGCCTAACTTTGAATCAATCCAAATCTTTAAATAATTGATCAAAATTATAGATCACTTAAAGTCTAACTTTTTATGTAGACAAATTTCAACAACTAAAAAAACATTTACAACACGATTAAATAGCTATGTTATCATAGTTTAGAGATTTCTTAAATCCTTAATAAATTAGAAGCAAGGCATTGTGATAAGGTTATTATCATTATTAAGCCTCATTGATAATAATTTTTTAAAAAAATCTTGTTTAATAATACACAAGATTGATCATGCATACATGTTAATGTATTAATTTATTAGAACTATTTAAAATAAATAATGGCCTTACCTAACAGTGAACTTGATGTTTTGTATGGTTAGATTAATTATTAAACTTTACAACATGTAGTGTTATAATATTAACAACATATTATAAGTCCCTGCCTCCGACTAGGGACTCTAGCATTGGCCTTGTGTTTTGTGTATTAGTTGATCCACTTTGCGATATTTTTTTATAGAGTTTTTCCAATGTTTTTTAATATTATTTATTAATTTTTTTATTTTCAAAATAATTTTTTTTTTTGAAAAATTATATTTCTAATTTTTATTGGCCTAATCCCATATTGATGGGACTAAATAACCCTCGTGGAAGGAAATATTATTTACGTATTTGTTAGTGTTTAAAATTGATTTAAAAATAGATAAAAGTAATTTATATGATTTTTCAAATTCATTGGTTGATATGATCTGCCCGTTGTCGATGCGCGTCACAACAATCAAGCCTTTCAATGCACAACAGTCAAGCCTGTGCTTGTACTGGGGATGGAATTTTATGGGCAAATTTCTCGTTACGAGTCAAATTTTTTCGTCAAATACAGTTAAAAATCTCAGGAAACCGTCCATCTCTTTCTTTAAAACTGTGAAAGCAAGCATTAAAATAGTAGTCCCGTGAGACAGCTCAGATGGCAACAAGCGCACCTTTCTCCAAGTGTTGGGAGGAGGTCTTGTGATCAAGCCTTGCTGAGTCTCCGGGATGGATATTGTAATGCTGCTATGTAAAAACATTGTATACTGTTGTATATAATCGAGAAACTTTTCCGTGAAAAAAAAAGCATTAAAATAGTAAAAACCGTCAAATTTGACAACCTTTAACAGTTTGAAATTCCAAACCTAGGCCCTACACAGATCAATGCCTCGATCTGTGTCTTTTCCTCACTACCTTGAAATCGATGTGTGTCTTCTCCTCCCTGCCTTGAAATCCAAAGGGTGAGGGTGTGCATATGTTCCTCACGGCTTTGAAAGCAAAAGAGTGTGCCCCTTCTCCTCACCGCCTCACCTTCCCGAAAGCCAGTCAAACACAGTCACAGATTGAACGTGAAACCCTATTCATTTATGAAAATGGACTGGAATGTAACTTCACCAATCCAGAAAAGGAAAATGAAAAAGACCACCTACCTTCCGTTTCTGATCGGATCGTGGAACACTGAGATGAATCTATGCATAGGCTGGATGGAGCCATGCGATTGAGCGAGAAAGTTGGCCCAATATTTGACAGGTTTTTACAGGTTGTTGCTATGGTTTCATATCCATAACCCTTTGACGTTGCATGTACATACCTTTTGGTTGCATATTGTCCAGATATCCCACTGAAAACACCTCCAGCCTCGTCGATTCTGAGAAACTTGCACATAGAGACCCACCACACCGATTATGCATGGCGATAGTAGTGAAAGTATTCAATGTGTATCAGTCGGTGTTTATCTGTGCATTGTTAGATATTGCAAAGTTTCTGCTCCGATTAGGTGAACCAGTGTATCAATTGGTGTTGATCCTCCCTGGTTCGCTGTACTCACCTTGTTCTCTTCCCAGGTTCACTGCACTCACAGTTTTTCAAGGCCCTCCTAGCTACAAAGACAAATCCAAATGCGGCACTGGCATAAGCCTTTCCTCCTCCTCAAACTAAAAGACTAGATATCTCATGATATTTTACCTTTTATTGACCTAAAGTCATTTCTTTGGCTTGAGGATTTTCAGGGTCAATCTTCCTTGGGCTTGAGGTAAGGGAATCCAAACAGACACAGATTAATGGAAAAATAACAAGACACAAAAAAATCACACAATTGAACACAACGATTTAGGGAAATGATAATCAATATTCTTATTGTTCAAGGGAGAATTACAACAACCTAACAAGATTACAACCATTTCCTCACACTCATCCCACACTCTGCATTTGACTCTATGGGCATACATAGATATATGGTATCTATCAAATAGTTACACAAACTGATCAAATATTTACAGAAACTGATTAAATAGTTACACATGTCCATATTCTATTTTTAGTTGATTTGGTTAAACTAATTGAAAAATAGTAAGAGTCAAGAAATCCGCCCATATCCCAATAATAGAGGGAAATTAGTTGACATGTTTCAATAATCTCCACCTTGAAAACAATTTACTTGATATATATTGCCCAAATTTATTCATCACCTTTCCCGTAAGCCAAGAGAAGACAAACACCACCGCAACTTCCTTAACAATACTGGTTTCATGAACATGTATGCACAATTTTCTTTAATATGGACTTTTTCCAAAGCCACTCCACCTTCATCAGTAACCTGTCATACAAAATGGTATTTAATAAGAATATGCTTTGTCTTACTATGATAAGCTGTATTTTTACCCAAATGAATAGCACTTTGACTATAGCATAATAGTTTCACCTTGTCCTACATCCTTCCAAACTTACCCAACAAAACTTTTAACCAAATTGCCTCCTTTCAAGCATGTGAGACAGCTATATATTCTTCCTCAGTAGTGGATAAAGCAACTATGTTTTGAAGCTTTGACATCCAACTAACAGGGCCACCTGCAAGACATATCCTGAAGTTGATATCCTTTTGTCCAAGTCACCTACAAAATCTGAATCGACATAACCACATACTAAATCATTGCAACCATTATAGGCGATGCAATATTTACTTGTGCCCCTAAGATACCGAAGCACCTATTTCACTGCTTTTCAATGCTCTTTACCTAGATTTTCCATGTATCTACTAACAACACCAACTTCATGTGAAATATCTAGTCTAGTAATTACCATCGAATACAACAAACTTCCTATTGCATTAGCATATGGTACACGAGACATATACTCCTTTTATTCATCATTACTAGGAAATAAACTTGAAGAAAGCTTAAAATGGGAAGAAAAATGGATTTTTACTGGTTTCACATTATTCATACTAAATCTCATAAGTATTTTCTCCACATACTTCTGTTGTGATAACCACAACTTACCATTTTTCCCGTCTCTGTGTATCTCCATGCCCAAGCTTTGTTTTGCTGGTCCTAGATCCTTCATATCAAACGTCCTAGCCAACTAAGCCTTTAACCTGTTGATTTCAACCATGATTTTACTTGCAACAAACATATCGTCAACAAATAACACCAAAATACTGAATATGCCATTTTCCAACTTTTTAAAGTAAACACAATGATCATATTCACTTCTTGAAAAAATTTGGATCACCATGAAGGAATCAAACTTCTTGTACTGTTGTTTGGGAGAGTGCCTTAGGCCATACAATGACTTCTTAAGTTTGCAAACAAACCTTTTATTGTGATCCTGAAAAAACCCTTCTGATTGTTCCATATATATATTTCCTCATCCAAATCTCCATGTAAAAACGTTGTTTTAAAATCTAGCTTCTCTAACTCATGATCAAGTAAAGCAACGAGTGCTAACACAACACGAATTGAAACAAGCTTAACAACTGGTGACAAAATTTCATGAAAATGAATACCTTCCTTCTGCAAATACCCTTTTTCTACTAGTCTTTCTTTATACCTCTCAACTTTATTATCAACACCCTTTTTCAGTTTGTAGACCCACTGTTGAATCCCTTTTTGTTCTTCCCCTTCTCTTCTTTCTTCCCTCTTCTTTATCACCATTCTTTCCCCCTCTATCAATTTTCTTCCCTATATATCCCATACATCCTTTCCCTTTCTTGGTTTTATCGAAGTTACCATACTTAGTCTCTTTTTCCATATTCGTGGCTTGGAGGATTCATGGACTCACGGATGTGTATAATGTTTCATTTTCTTATAAGATCAGTCCTCCCATACACTTAGTTTATTTTCTCTATCACGGACTCACAGACTTGCGGACTTACATTTTGTGCTTTTTTCACTTCTCACAAGCCATCCGATAAACCTCAACACTTGACCATTTCACATCCACTTCATCTATCGCGAACTCTTGGACTTTCATTTTTGTTCCCAACATTCACGCCGACTCTCTACCATGATGTGTCCCATTCTTTCACATTTCTCGAGTCACATTTAATAATATTCTTACAAACTCAACTGCTAAATTCATTTCTGAAAAGATCATTAATTAATTATGTTTATATCGAGGCAATTCATATTTATTTCAAGTTAATGCTTTCATCCAAATAAATCTAACTTAAGGGTCATTTTGCTGTGCTAAGTAGTATTACAAAGATGTTCTCCAACTTGCCGAAGAAAAACATGAGAAAACAACATTTATGTAGGGATACCTTGAACCTGTTTGCCAAAGAAGACCAGAACTATCATTGGTCTGGGTCATATTGGTACTATTCAAACTTGTTGGATAAAAAATACAATAAAGTCTGGACACCAGGGATAGCTCTTGCCGGTTGCATCCCATATGTTTTTCAATGCAAAGATATTATCACCTTGTGCATCGATAAACTTGTATAGAACAGAAGAACCATCCCATTGCAAAGCGAATCCCCTGTTTCATTGGCACCTTCAGTATTTAAGAAGATGTTGAGATTGTTAGAGCCAAACCTGGTCTACAAAGGGAAGAAGCCAGGATTTTTCTAAAAATAAAAAATAATGGAATAGAACTTCTACAATAATATCTACAAGATCTTGCCTCAATGTCGGAAGACCTATCTAGGATTCAGGTTAGTTCTTTAAAAGACCCATATAAAAAAATTTCTTGGATATTCACTCAAGTTGTTGGTCAAGATTCTACAAAAACTATTCCTCGATTAGCATTGTATATATTGCATTCCAATGTTCACGAGAACACAATCTTCGACTGGGTGAAGATTTTCACAAATGAGGTTACTACGCAACTAATAAATTTCAAGACCGAGAATAAATTTTATATGGCATCCTATCTGGTGTTTTCCATCACTTTTTGTCATGTTTTTAAGGGATCAAGCATTGCTAAAAGCGTAAACTCAAAGGTTTACCATGTAACTATGTGGTATCAATCTCCGTGGAGGAAAAAGGTTGGCCACCATTTTTATGAAGTATATAATGATTTCATGTCTGATTTTAAAAAGTTACTATTGTGAGAAGATACTTCTTGGATCTCATTATAAGCCTCAACGTTTCTAAATGGAAAATGAATTCTTGAAAAAATGGATGATTATAATATCATCAGGGTTTTTTGTTCTCACGAAAAACCCATATTTCTTCCATATTATGTGTCTGAAAAATTATTTATTATAGAAGTGGAAAGATAATACAAATTCTGGTTTCATACCTTCTATGAGAAAATAAAAAAGTAGTTCATCTCTCTGCCTTGGAAGGTTGACGAAATTCTCCTAAGAGGAATTGCTAAGATTGACGAATATGCTTCCTATTTTGACCATTTCAACATGAGGTTTGCAGAAGAGATCAAGGGGTTTGAACCTGATCAAATTTTTCACAATCATATGGTTTAAGTCAGGCTCAACCCCTTACTTGTCAACACCCTTATATATGGAGAAGAAGAGGGTGATAGTCATTACCCTAATGTTCAAAAAGTTCATAGAAACCCCAACGATATAGAGACTATCATAGGCACCACAAAACCCCATAAAGAGAGAGGCAAGCCCTCCAATGAAAAGAGTTCTCAATCACCCATTGTTTCTCAAAGAAGTGTTCTACCTAAGGTAAACCCTCAACCCAGAGTGACATGACAAAGAAAAACCTAGAGTAGTAATTCAAGGGATGACGAAGAGAAAAACTGTCCTTAGGGGAATTTATAAAATCCCCACAAATTAAAGGTCAAAAGGAAAATGACTAATTCTCAGCAAGGTGGAGGAGAAATACATGCACCTGAACTTGATATGTTGCTGGATGACATGGACCTAGATGTTGATATTGAGAATATTTGCTTCACAGACGAAGAAGAGCCTGCTACAGAAAATGTACCACATATTTCTACACTTTCTATCTAGGATGAGATTTTTTCTGATGAAGAAACTTTTTCTCTTCATAATGCCTCATTTGATAAAGATTCTAAGAAAATTATTTTTGAGAGGACCTCAAAGAGTAAGAGGGGAAAAACGTGATCTACCATTGGTACTCAGAACATGTTACCATCAAAGTTGTCTTCCATTCACAAGGTCACATGGGATGCATTGGAATTTTCAATTGCCAATATGGAGGAGGAAAACGCTCAACTAAAAGAAATGTTCAAGGAATCGGAAGAAAATTTTATGCTTCCACCCATTATGGCTACCCTAGTTGCCATGATTCAGCCCGATAAGAGTTTTCAATAAATCTCAGGATCAAGTTCAGGAGTTAAAGGAATTTCAAATTTGATTATTTCCACTCGACATTTTGTCGAGGAAAATATGAAGAAAAGGATGTCATTGATTTTAGAGTTATGGGATTTGGCAAAAATATTTGCCTCTCTCGGCCTCAGAGTGCAGAACACCAAGGAATATTTGGGTGCAGATCTGACAAATGATGAAGGTTTTTATTTTGATGGAGTTGTAAAGTTTGTAGCAAAGGTCTTAGCGATGACAAACCAGATGAGAAAACAAGAAGATCTACCCTCCCAGAGCCATATCAAACAATTAAAGGCCCGTTGGATTGAAAGAATCAATGTATTAAAGGGATTGTTAATGCAATAAGATGGTGTGTCATGAAAGAGAACACAAGCATATTCAAATATTATTGGATTGGATATTGCTGGCACCACCATTGAAGTCTTGGACCCATAAATTATCTCAATTTAAATGCTTATGACTCGACAACATTTTGAGGAACAAATTGAAGGACTGAAGAAAGCATCAACTAAAAAGTTTGACACTATGGTTGAGTTCACACATGATGATACGACAAATGGCTTGTTGAATATACTGATAAAACTGAAGAGATTGAAAATACTTTGCAAAATCTATCTATTGACTATAGAGAAGTCGAGCACGAGTTGTGTAATATTAAAGTGAAACAAGAAGTGACCGTTGCCCCATTAAGGGACTATATTAAAAAATGGTTAAACAACTCTATTGCTAAGATTTCTGAGATATCAACAGAAGCAGTTACAACCGACCCTCTAGCTTCCACAAACAAGAGTACAAAATACACAATAACAAGTAAGTAAAGATAGATTCCATCATAGTAAGTCTATGTTGATCACATATTTCTTCTCTTATCATATTTTCATCTAGTTATTCTTCTTCTTTAACTAGAAAAGTATAACCGAATCTTGATAATTTTCTTCTTTGTCTTCTTTCCAGATCTTGATGTTCGAGATTTGCCCATGCTCCTCTTTCTATTTCATACTTTCTTGTACATATTTGTTTTATGGTCCGCGGGAGCCCCAATCCCAGTGCACTGGACAAATGCTTGAATTTCATGCTCTGTAATAGACATTATTATTTTTTCAGAAATCCCAGAGAACTAATTCGAGATCAATTTTGACTGTATTTTATAACTCTAAGTTTTGAGTATAAAGTATGTGAAGTTGATATATCAAAATCTTCTTTTGAGCTCCATAAGTATTACTCTTTAAAAGTTCTCTTATGCAAATGGTCCATCTTCTTTTATTTTTAATGTGATCAAAATATTTATTTCTACTATGATGGATGTGAGGACATTTTTATTTTCTGTAATGTATGATGTTTGAGATTCTTGGTCCATTTCTCAGGAATTCTCTTTTATAAATATACTTTTACTTTTCAACACTTTAATTTTTCTTGAGCATTAAAGATTGGACTATATTTCGTGATATGGTCCTATATTATTCTTTATTTTAAATTATAAAGAAAATAACAATCCAAAGAGGAGTACCACCTCTCTAAAAATGCAGGAGTATTTATTGTTGGAAGATTGGTTGTTGTCATTGATGTCAACCCTAGTCATGGGTTTTGGACCGCAAGATTGATAAAGGTATTTGGACATGAAGGACAATGCACATGAATATACAACACCCATGAATGGATAGTATACATCATTTTGTTTCCGGTGGTATGTGGCACGTCACATGGATCCTCATGGTTGAGGAGAAATGAATTTTTAAATATGACAAAGTGAATTGAAGAAGGAAGTACATGTAGGCCTTGAAGATAATTAAAGAAAAGAATTGCAAAATAAGAAAGTGTTAGGTCGGCCCTAATGTTAAAATGAAGTGACATAAATGGTATAAATAAACATCATTATACATTCATTTTGATACAAGTCGAATTTCAAGGAAATAAGAAGTAAAAGAAGGCCGGATTTCAAGGGAGGATGAAGTCTTTTGGTGATGTGTTCTAAGGTATGTTATTTTCAGGTCATCTTACCATTTTTGCTATAAATTTTTTTCTATAACGATTTAGATGGTGAAATATCTATGGTATTGAGAAGACATATCAATGTACCTTTGGTAAAAATTTCATCTCTTGATTCACTATAATTATGGAGATACACTCTGTGGAAGATAGGGTTTGTGCCAGTCCTGAAGCTATTCAATAAACATGTGTTCCAGGTAAAAGAGTCATAACGTCTTCATATAGAATCCAAATGAAGTGGGACCACTTCCATTGGAAAGATTACAGACTGTAGTTTCTTGTGTACTATTTTCAGAATCAGATGTTAAATATTGAACGCGGGGCATGCTGTACAATTTGGGTCTTCTGAATAGACCAGAATTGAATAAAGTCTACCATTCTTTCTATAACCTCTTTTTGGGGAGGATTCAAGGAGTGAAAATTGGAGGAGTTTCAGAGAATACATTGTGTGATATTATCTACAGGATCAGAGTACTCCAAGAATTGAAGAATTTCAGAATTTGAAGAAGTCTCAGGAAGCATTATCAGGTTCTATGTGATGATTGGTTGATGGTGATGATTTAATGTAAAGTTTTACTATCTCTCATATATTCTTGGGTGGAAGGAAGGGGAAAAGATGGAGAGTTCAACTCTCTCTTGATATTGGAGGATTGTATCTTCCTCTTGGAGGTTTATCCCTCCCTCTACATTTGGACGTTGTAGCTACCTTTGGAAGTCATTACTTCCCTTGAACAAAAACTAGTGATTATTTCTCATATATTGTGCATGGTGTATTGTGGTGTACTGGTGTAACTCTTATACTATTGTTCATTTCTCATTGGATATAATTGAATGGTTTAAGTATAAGTTGAAAAAGGTTTTTAAATTGTACTTGATACTGATTCACCCCCCTCTCAATATCAACATTTATATCCTCGTGAGGTTGTCGTTTTGGTCTTGAGGGATTCAAGCATCAACATTTTTGGCGACCATACTAGGGAACAAACTTGAAGATTTAAAGTTGGTTTTATACCATAAACTCATATGAATTTTCCTCATGATAGCCAACCCCAGTTAGAAATTGAATTGAACAACCAACGGATTATTCTGCACCAGTTATACAATCTTGCAATAAGAATAGATGAAACTAAAGAATAACTAGAAAGGCCTTGGGAAACACTAGTTCAAGAAGAAGAAAGAGAAATTCTTTGAAGACAAAGAAAACATGAAAGGAAAGATTGGAGAAACGAAAGACAAGCTCGAAGAGAACAAGAGAAAGACATGAATTGAAGTTGGATGAGTACAAAGGACCAATCACTAGAAGCAAGAGCAAGTAGCTGCAAATCTCAGAAGTTGAAAATCATCCTCTTGAAGAAAAGGAGAAACTTCCAGACATGGTTGATAGAGAATACCAAAGAGAAGAAAGACATGAATAAAGGCGAGAGGAAAGGATACATGAAGAAAGACGAGAATAAAAGTATAGAAACCTAAGAAGAAGGGTAAGAGACTCCCCCCTTAACCTTCGAGGAGAACAACATGAACTCTTTGTTCTTCCTAAAGGTACTTTGAAGGCATTTTCCAGAGATGGAATGATTGATGCTAAAAGACATTTTGATTTATTTTGGATGTTTGAGATTTCCATCTTATCGAACATGATGATATAATGGTAAGGTTGTTTCTCCAAACTTTGTCAAGCCAATCTTATGAATGGTACACATCATTTCCCACGAGATCAACTGACTCATTTGATGATATTGAAATAATGTTCTTAAACATGTTTTCTCCTTCGGTCGCTTACCATACTCTTCTCACCAACTTCACCTAAATCGATCTAAAGAAAAATGAGATGATAAGAGATTTCAATTTGAGATTCAATAAAACGTTGAATAAAATCCATGAAGAAAAGAGTCCTAATGGTCCAGTAATACTTGGTTGCTACAAAAATGCCATGCCATCCAATGTGAAGTTCTTTATTAGATATTCTCAAATTGATACTTTAGATGAAGCAATGATCAAAGCTACGAAGATGGAGGAAATCATGATTGAAATAGGCACTGACCCTAGCATTATCCTTGTAAGAGTGCAAAGGAAGATGAATAGCTTGAATATTTTTTTATCAAGGAGCATATAGTTCGAAGAAGAATGAGGAGCAAAAGCCAAGGCCTAGTGAAAATCAAGAAGTCGATGGAGGATTCTTTAAAGTAACTATCTTAGATGTGAAAATGGATCCCGTTGCAGCTCAAGAGATGAAGCAAAGAATGGAGATTGCATATATGAATAGAACCATCAGAAAAATGAAGAATTAAATAACAAGACTAAGAAGGAATGATAATTTCATTCCTAATACGAGGATGACGGTTCCAAAACAAAGAAGGAACCTTGCCCAAGAAAAAATAATGAGGTTTGAAAAAGCCGAGAACCAACAAATATAGAGGGTTCCCAGACCGCCAACTTTGAACGTAGTAATACTTGATGAGCCATACAATGAGCAAATGGTTGAATGAGAAAATGATTATATGCCAGAAGAAATTTTGGAATATGTATAGACGGATGGATGCGATATATCCATGTACATATTTGAAGAAGATAAAACTAATCCTATCTCACAATAAAACGTTGTCCAAACACATGCACTAGTAAATAAGTCCAAGAATAAAGAGAATTTTGAAAAAGAAAAAGAAAACGAGGAGAAAGAGAATGATAAAAGTAAAATCGGAAACACATAATTTAAAAATCAACAAAAGACTTCCAACCCCCTTCAGATGATATACAATGTTGTTGACGATCTAAGAAAGTTAAGAATTACTATGCCTTTACAGAAGTAGTAAAAATTACCCAAGATAGGGAAAACATCCTAAAACTGTTGGATGAGTCAGCTAGGAGAATTGAAGAAGTTATTACAAACCCGAATCATAGTCAGAATACATCAACGATGAAATTAAGAGGAAAAGTTCCACCTTTCTACATTTCAATAGAAAATCATGACCTTATGCTCCACAACTGTCTGATAGATTTTGGTGCAACAAACAACATCATGCCTTTGGAGGTGATGGAGGCACTTGGCATGAGCTGCACCAAGTACTATGAAACAAGAGAGAGCATCTATGCAATTAATTCCAAGAAGGTACAATCCTATGGAGAGATTAAGGATTTTTATGCCTGGATTACCGCCGCTCCCCATATAATTACAATTTTCACTATTGTGGTGGTGGAGCTTCCTCTAACATATATATGAAGTTGTCCTTGGAAGAGATTGGTCTTCCATGATTGGGGGATATATAATGAATGATGGAAGTTATATGATGTTTTCTAACAATATGGAGCAATGATCAAGGTTCCTCACGAACCCAGGAGATCGTTTTCTTTCAAAAAGAAGGATAACAAATTTATGGAATATTATATAGATGTTGGTATTGAGAATTATTCCATTCCGGATATGGAGAAAATCGAGGACATAAAGAGGGAAGATAATTATTTTTCCTAGTATTGGAGAATGTCATTCGATGGAGCTTGTTCAAGCTCAGAAAGTGGAGTTGGGATTGTACTCAAAATCCATGAGAAGGTTGTATACCCACATGCCGTCAGACTTGAGTTCCCTTGTACAAATAATGAAGTAGAGTATGAAGCCCTAATTCAAGGGATGATCCTGGCGCTGGAGATGAATATTGAACATTTGATTGTGATCGGGGACTCAGACTTGGTTATAAATCAGATCACTCAAAAGTATAATATTAAAAAGGAAAGGCTCAAACTATATTTCAAAAGAGTGAATGAATTAATGGAGGCCTTTAGTTCCTTCAATATATCATTTATTCTGAGGGATAAAAAAAAAAAAT
>ML795992.1:261711-279020 GCA_009831015.1 Picea engelmannii
ATTTCTTGATTTTGTCACTTCTCTTTATTATTTAAATAATCCACCTTGACTTTGTCACTTTACTTTATCATTTAAATAATGATTTCTTCTTTTAGGTCACTTTGACTTCTTTGACCTTGGGGGCTTCAAGCCTTCATATGGGGATCCTTCATCTTCGTAAGGTCATAACTCTCAAACCATGAGGAGTTATATGACATTCCACATACCACCGGAAATGGCTTGACAAACACTATCCATCTAAGATAGTTTCACCAACAATTTCCTTGATCTTCATCTCATTATTCCACATACAAGCATGGGTCCTCCAACCATTCTTCTAGGACAACTCAATCCGTAAAGCGTCTTCCTGTGAGGGATTTCACCATAAGGGGACCACTTTGGAGTTCATCCATTTTCGCACCTTATCAATCATGATAAGAAAATGATGAGACCAAGGGTCCTCCAACCATTCTTCTAGGATAACTCAATCCACAAAACATCTTCCCGTGAGGGCTTTCACAATAAGGGGACCACATTGGAGTTCATCCATTTGTGCACCTTATCAATCATGATAAGACAATAATGAGTCATCTATACATTTTTCCAACAACGCATCATATACCAATGAAACCACAACGATCCATCTTCATCATGTATCAATGGAAACTCATTGATCCATCTTCATCTATGCATTCTCATCAGGGAATATATATTATATTACATCAATCATCAATCAATCAATCAAACCATTGACATCAATGACAACATTATCCAAGAATTTGGGACAAGCTTCAAAATATTTATGAAGGGGATTCAAAAGTCAAAGCAGCAAAGCTTCAAACTTACAGAGGTTAGTTCTAACAACTAAAGATGAAGGAATATGAGAATATTGCAGCTTACTCCTTACGAGTCGATGAAATAGTAAATGAAATCATAGGATTGTGAGAAGAAATTAAAAAATCTGTAATTGTTCAAAAGGTACTAAGATCTCTCCCTATGAGATTTTATCATAAGATATTACCACTAGAAGAAAGAGCAGATCTAGACTCAATAAGTATGGATGAACTACATGAAATTTTCACAGCACATGAAATGAGAAATGAACAGGAAAATCTAGATATAAAAGAAGCATCTTTCAAAGCATCCAAAATATCAAAGAAAAAGGGAAAGAAAAAGGAAAACGAACGTAGCAACAACAGTGACATTTTGGAAGAAGATGAAGAAATGGCCAACTTTGTCAGAAGACTGAACAGGGGAACCAACGATAGATATAAAGGTAAGTTTCCTTTGATTTGTTTTAATTGTGATGGTATTGGTCATTTTGCTAACAAATGCCCTCATAAGAAAAATAAGAGGAATGATGAAGATTACTCAAATAGAAAACAAACATATAAATCCAAAATAACCACAATGAAAGTTTTCAAGAGAAGCTTATGCACCAAAGAAGACATCTCATCATTAGATGAAGATGAAGTCAGTGACAGTGAGACAAAAAGAGTTCTATTCATGGAAGTAGAAGACTCTGATAAAGAAGACACCAAAGAAGAATATGAAGAGGCTGAAGAAGAATATGAAGAGAAAGAAGTTGACTACCGATAAGAATTGTTATGTGCCATAGAATTTATAAGAAGAGAAAATAAGAAAAACACGAAGCTACAAGTTGAACTAGACAAGAAAGAAGACACTCAGGAACTAGAACAAATAATCACAAATTTGATGGTTCAAATAGAAGAAGATAAAAGAGTTGAAGAAGCACTCAAAGAACAACTAGAAGAAAGAGACATGTTCATTGTTAATTTGGAAGAAAAGATTGTCACATTAATTTGGTTTATGTTATGCATGTAATCATTTTGGACATAAAGCTATGAATTGCAGAGCTAACAACAGGGACATAAACAACTTTGAAAGTCATACACAAAAGGGTTATCCAAGAAGGCCTAGTGAAACACAGAGAAGAAGTTACAACATATTTGAATCATTGAGCATTGAAGTGGAATGCTACAAGTGTAAAAACTTTGGACACATGGCCAAAGATTGCAGAATGACAGTTCCTCCTAGAGAACCAAAAAATAACAACAACAATCACAGACAAGAACCTCAGAAAAGAACACGGATAAGAAAGCAAAATCAGTATAGCAATGAATAATGCACACTCTCTCTACAAGCTAAGTAGAAGAAACGTGGTTGGTATGTTCATAGTGGCTTTTCAAAACACATGATAGGTGATAAAGACAAGTTTCTTACATTAATAAAAGAAAGAGATGGATCAATCTCCTTCAGAAATGATGATTCAACTAAAATCATTGGAAAATGCACAGTTAGAATTGGAAACAAGAATACCAAGGCAAAACATGTTCTACTAGTAGAAGATATGAAACATAATATTCTAAGTGTGAGTCAAATGTGTGGCCAATTTCATAGAGTTACTTTCGATTCACAAAAGTGCGAGATAAGAAAAGAAGGTTCAGGAAAATTGATTGCAACAACTGCAAGAACTTCAAGCAACATATATGTACTAAGTGAAATTGGAAATGAAAAGTATTGTCTAGGAAAAGAAGATGAAAGTTGGCTATGGCACAAAAGAATGGGTCACATACACTTTGATAACCTTGTCAGAGTCAACAAAAAGGAACTCGTTAGAGAAATTCCCTAGATTATGAAACCAACCAACACTTTATGCAAGCATTTTCAACAAGGAAAGCAAACAAAGACCAGGTTTAAATCAAAAGAATATTCAACGGCAAGACCACTGAAAACTGTGCATACTGATCTAGTTGGACCAACTACAACAAAGGGTTTAAAAGGTGAGAAATACTTTATGTTATTAGTTGATGATTATACAAGAATGATTGCAGTTTTATTTCTCAGGAATAAGTCATAAGCTTTTGAAAACTTCAAGGTCTACAAGGAAATGGTTAAAAATGAAATGGATTCAAAAATCAAATGTTTGATATATGATAATGGAGGAGAGTTCACTTCAAAGGAATTTATAGACTACTGTAGTAGGAATGAAATACAAAGACAATTCTTCGTTGCTAGGACACCTCAACAGAATGGAGTTGTTGAAAGAAAAAACAAGACAATACATGAAATGGCTCGAACAATGTTAATGGATTCAAAATTGACAGATATCTTTTGGATACATGCAATGCATACAACGGTTCACATTCAAAACAAAGTAATGCTATAAAACAACACTGACAAAACTCCCTACGAGCTATGGAAAGGAAGACCAACAAATGTGAAACACTTCAGAGTATTTGGAAGCAAATGCTACATCAAAAGAGAAGATGGTAGAATGGGAAAGTTTGAATCTCATGTGGACAAAGTAGTACTTTTTGGTTACTCAAGTACAAGGAAAGCATACAAGTGTTACAATTTGAGGTTGAACAAAGTTGTGGAAAACATCAATGTAAAAATTGATGAAACACGTGGATGAGAATTAAAGGAAGAAGAAAATGAATCAATGGAACAACTTTACAAAGAAGAAGCATAAGATGAATAAGAAGTAGAAGGGGAATATGAAGAGGATTAGGCAGAAGTAGAAGAGCAAGTTCAACAAGTGCCTCCAAAGACATCTAGCAAACGAGTACAGAAGAATCATCCTTCAGATCATATTATCAGAAAAAAAGATTCATGAGTTGAGACTAGAAGAAGAATCCGTTCACTAGAAAAAATGCACCTAGCACTCTCATCTACGATTGAACCAAACAATTTTGAAGAGCCCAACAAGTATGAATTTTGGAATCAGACCATGGATGAAGAATTGGATCATATAGAGAAGAATGTCACTTGGGAATTGGTTCCAAGACCAAAGAATAAGAATGTGATTGGCACAAAGTGTGTATTCAGAAATAAAATGAATGAAGATGGACAAGTTACAAGGAACAAAGCTAGATTGGTATGTAAATGATATGCACAGGTTGAAGGAATGGACTTTGAAGAGACATTTTCTCCAGTTGCCAGAATGGAAGCAATCTGATTGCTCCTAGATTATGCATGCTCCAAGAATATTAAAGTGTATCATATGGACATGAAATAAGATTTTCTAAATGAGGAACTTGAATAAGAAGTCTACATTGAACAAACATAAGGATTTCAGTTGTCAGAGAACGCCGATTATGTGTGTAAATTGAAGAAGGCCTTGTATGGTCTAAAATAGGCTCCCAGAGCACGGTACTCTAGATTAGATAAATATCTACAACAAACAGGGTTCAGAAAAGGAAGTGTAGACAATAACCTCTACATCAAGGTAACTCAAGATAGTATTTTATTAATTGAAGTTTATGTTGATGATATTATTTTTGGAAGTACTGATGACAGGTTAAGCCAAAAATTTGCAAAGGATATGCAAAATGAATTTGAAATGTCAATACTCAGAGAACTATCCTTCTTTCTGGATCTTCAGATATGTCAAAGAAACCAAGGAATTTTTATTTCTCAAACCAACTATATCAGAGAAATGATAAAGAGGTTCAGAATGGAAGATTGCAAACCAGTTATCACTCCTATGCAAACCAGTTGCAAGTTGAGAAAAGATGATGATTCAAAGTCCACAGACCAGAGACAATACAGGTCAATGATTGGCAGCTTACAATATGTGACAACATCCATACCAGATGTAATGCAGGCAGTTGGATAGGTGGCACGATTTCAAGCATCACCAAAGGAATCACATGTATTAGCAGTGAAGAAGATTTTCAAATATCTCAAAGGAATAGAAGATTTTGGATTAAGTTATCCAAAAGGAAATGATCTATCACTTATTGCCTACATAGATGCAGATTGGGTAGGTTTCATTGATGACCGATGAAGCACCAGTGGAGCATCATTCTACTTGGGTGAGTGTTTAGTATCTCGGCTAAGCAAGAAACAATCATCAATATCTTTATCTACAACCGAGGCAAAGTATATTGCAGTAACAGCATGTTGTACATAGGTTCTATGGATGAAACAAACTATGATAGATATACAGGTTGAGTATGATGAGCCCATTCCAATATATTGCGATAATACAAGCGCCATCAGTACCTCAAAGAACCCGATGATGCACTCCAAGATGAAGCACATTCCAATAAAGTATCACTTTCTACGAAAACATGTTGTAGAGAAGAACATCAAAGTTGAATATGTGGGCACAAAAGAACAAGTGGCAAACATCTTTACAAAACTGCTTTGATGGGAAGCCTTTGAGTATCTTCCCTAGAGACTCAGAGTAATTTCTACTCCAAAATTAACGCTTTTGAAATCTTATTGCTACAATATACTCTGCCTCAGCTATAGATAAAGATACTGATGATTGTTTCTTGCTTAGCCAAGATACTAAACACTCACCCAAGTAGAATGATGCTCCACTGGTGCTTCGTCGGTCATCAATGCAACCTTCCCAATTTGCATCTATGTATGCAATAAGTGATAGATCATTTCCTTTTGGATACCTTAATCCAAAATCTTCTATTCCTTTGAGATATCTAAAAATCCTCTTCACTGCTAATACATGTGATTCCTTTGATGCTGCTTGAAATCGTGCCACTTGTCCAACTGTCTGTATTACATCTGGTATGGATGTTGTCACATATTGTAAGCTGCCAATCATTGACCTGTATTGTCTCTGGTCTGTAGACTTTAAATCATCATATTTTCTCAACTTGCAACTGGTTTGCATAGGAGTGATAACTGGTTTGCAATCTTCCATTCTAAACCTCTTTATCATTTCTCTGATATACTTGGTTTGAGAAATAAAAATTCCTTGGTTGCTTTAACGTATCTAAAGATCTAGAAAGAAGGATAGTTCTCTGAGTATTGACATTTCAAATTCATTCTGCATATCCTTTGCAAATTTCTGGCTTAACCTGTCATCATTGCTTCCAAAAATAATATCATCAACATAAACTTCAATTAATAAAATACTATCTTGAGTTACCTTGATGTAGAGGTTGTTGTTTACACTTCCTTTTCTGAACCCTTCCTATTGTAGATATTTATCCAGTCTAGAGTACCACGCTCTAGGAGCATGTTTTAGACCATACAAGGCCTTCTTCAATTTACATACACAATCTGCGTTCTCTGACAACTGAAATCCTTCTGGTTGTTCAATGTAGACTTCTTCTTCAAGTTTCCCATTAAAAAAAGTTTATTTTACGTCCATCTGATCCATCTCTTTCCTTTCTTAATGTAAGAAACTTGTCTTTAACAATTGTCATGTGTTTTGAACAACCACTGCCAACATACCAACCACATTTCTTCTGCTTATCTTGTAGAGCGAGTGTGCATTCTTCATTGCTATACTGATTCTTCTTTCTTATCCATGTTATCTTGTGAGGTTATTGTCTATGACTATTGTTTTTATGTTGTGGTTCTCTAGGAGGGGCTGTTATTCTGCAATCTTTGTCCATGTGTCCAAAGTTTTTACACTTGTAGCATTCCACTTTAGTTCTCAATGATTCAAACTTGTTGTAACTTCTTCTCCGTGTTTCACTAGGCCTTCTTGGATAACCCTTTTGTGCATGACTTTCAAAGTTGTTTATGTTCCTGCTGTTATCTCTGCAATTCATAACTTTATTTCCAAAATTATTGCATGCATAACGTAAACCAAAAAAGATAGTTAGATACCTGGGAGTTGAATATCTTTTGAAAGGAATTACTCTTATGAATCCTTCTTCTTCCTGAGGCCTATCTGTTTTTTTCAGTCATTGATTCTAAAATATGAATCTTCTTGGTGGAGGAGTGTCCCTGTAATCTTCCTTGTAGGTCTTCCTACCCCCTTTGATTGTTTCTACATAGATTTTTGGATATGTTTCTTGTTATGTTGTTTTGGAGCTTTATCCCTTTTCTGTATGATTGTATCCAGGTCTGAACTTGTCATGATGAGGTTTTTGACTACTGATAATGTCATCCAAAACTTTCGAGTTATTCTGCTTATTTTTCTTTTAAAGATCCTTTCTTAATGTGACAATCTCTTCTTCCAAATTTCCAATGATTCCATCTCTTTCTTGTAGCTTTTCTTTGAGTGCTTCATCAATTCTTTTATCTTCTTCTATTTGAACCTTCAAATTTGTGTTCATTTGTTCTAGATCCCGAGTGTCTTCTTTCTTGTCTAGTTCATATTGTAGCTTCTTGTTTTTCTTCTTTTCTCTTCTTATAACTTCTATGGAAGTCAACAATTCTTCTCGGTAGTCAACTTCCGCCTCTTCATATTTTTCTTCGATGTCTTTTTTATCAAAGTCTTCTACTACCATGAATACAACTCTTTCTGTCTCACTGTCACTGTCATCATCTTCATTTGATGAGGAGATGTCTACTTTGGTGCAAAATATTTTCTTGAAAGCTTTCTTTATGGTTCTTTTGCCTTTATATGTTTGTTTTCTATTTGAGTAATCTTCATCATTCCTCTTATTTTTATTATGAGAACATTTGTTAGCAAAATGTCCAATACCATCACAATTAAAACAAATCAATGGAAGCTTACCTTTATATCTGTCGTTGGTTCCCTTGTTCAATCTTCTAACAAAGTTGGCCACTTCTTCATCATCTTCTGAGATGTCACTGCTGCTTCTATGTCCTTTTTCCTTTTTCTTTCCATTTTGATTTTACCTTTTGGATGCTTTGAAAGATGCTTCTTTTATATCTGGATTTTCCTATTCAATTCTCATTTCATATGCTGTGAAGATTCCATGTAGTTTGTCCATGCTTATTGAGTCTAGATATGCTATTTCTTCTAGTGATGATATCTTATGATCAAATCTCATAGGAAGAGATCTTAGTACCTTTTGAATAATTACATATTTTTTAATTTCTTCTCCCAATCTTATGATTGCATTTACTGTTTCATCGAATCGTAAGAAGTAAGCTGCAATATTCTCATCTTCCTTCATATTTAGTTGTTTGAACTGACCTATGTAAGTTTGAAGCTTTGTTGCTTTGAATTTTGAATCTCCTTCATAAATATTTTGAGGCTTGTCCCAAATTTCTTTAGCAGATTTACAATGTATAACTTTGGTGTATACCGATTCACAAAGACCATTCAGAAGTGCATTTGTGGCTTTGGAATTATTTTGACTGATTTTTATTTCTCTTTCATTTGTCAGTAGAACTGCCGGTTCTTTGTATCCATCTATAAATGATTGCAAAATTTCAAATCCCTATGCCTGTATATATGTTTTCATCATTCTACTCCAAAATTCATACTTATGTCCATCAAACTATGGTATTCCATTTTTATACAAGTTATTTCTCTCCATGATCTACCTTTCAATGGTTAAACTGATTTCTGAAGGAACCTACTCTGATACCAATTGTTGGATGCTGAGAACCATGTGCCACAACCTCACTGTTATACAACCTCTATCTGTAACATACCTCAACCAAAATCCCTCATCAATTTCATCATCCAAATCTAATTTGTAACTCTGTAATAGACCTGGTGTATATGATCACATACCTGCAAACCTTCCTTAACTTTAACAACAAGAGACTATCATTTTATCAAACTTTACTTTAGTCTCACATGACTAATTTTGGATTAGTCAACAACCCTTACTTGAAATAATCATAACTGTGTACCTGTAATGAATAAAGATCTGAAAATAATACACAATGTTCTTCAATGAATTTTATGAAATTTCTCCAGGTTTCACTACTTGGAACCTCTCAGAAAAGGAGTTATAGAAAAAATGGCATACCTTGTTGAATTTTGGCTTATTCTAGATAGCGAACTTGTAGAGAGGGCCCCACACATAATATTTTTTGTATGGATCTTAAAATGGTACACATAATACTAAATAATATACTATAACCAATACATTTGGTATTACTGAATTTGGATATGTTATGAAGAAGTTATGACGTTTTTACCCGAAACACCTGTTTTAGACTAGTTTTAGGACTAGCCACAAACCCTATTTTCCACGGAGCGTAACTCCAAAAATAAAACGACCTACAAGCTAAATTTTTTATCACAGGTACTTGGATATGTTTCCTAAATGAAATCTCAATTTTTTGGTCTGAATCATTCTAGAAAAACATTTATTGCGAAAATGGTGAGATGACCTGTAAATAACATACCTTAGAAAGCATCATCAAAAGAATTTATCCTCCCTTGAATTTCAGCCTTTTTTATTTCACCTTCCCTCTGAAATTAGGCTTAGATATCCTTTTGTTACCTCAGTCACTTGTAGATATTCAATATTCTCAAGTGTGATTAAAATGAGAGACCTTTGCTTCTTGTTTATACTTTTATGTAGCTTCCTCAAGGGGTTACCTTTTAATCATCCTAACCCACTTTCCTTATTTTAGGGCTAACCCACTTCTAACCACTTGTCCACTTAGTAATTTCTCCATTAAATTTATTATTTAAATAATTTCTTTTGTATCCACTTTGAATTATAGTACACTCATCACTTCACTTTATTATTTAAATAATTTCTTCTTTGCAACCACTTTGACTACTTTGACCTTTTGGGGCTTCTAGATGACTCATGAGGGTTGTCCAACTTCATATGGCCATAACTCTCTAACGGTGAGGAGTTATGTGACGTTCCACATACCAACGGAAATGAAATGACATGTACTATCGATATAAAATAGTCTTACCTTCAAATATATTAAAACTAATACCATTATACATCAAACAAACTTGGGTACATTACCCAAACCTTTTTGCAACCAAAATTTTCTTCAAGGGTTGACATCAATGACAACCAACCCAATTAATTAACAAGGCCTAAGAAATGATACAAGAGTTACGTGAAGGCATATGTGGAGGACAGTTTTCACATACTGCTACAACACATAAGATAATAAGAGTTGTATATTATTGGCCATAAATTTTCAAGTATTCATATGAGATGGTGAGAAGATGCCTTCCCTATCAACAATTCTCAGGAAAAATGAAGAAGTTCTCAATGCCTTTGCAACCTATATAGAAAAACCATTCACACAATGGGGGATGGATTTCATTGTGTCAATAAACCCAAAATCAAGTAAAGGGCACATGTGTATTCTCACTAATACAGACTACTTTAGGAAATGGCAGGAAGCAACAACATTGCAAAAGGTCAATACCAACGAATTGATTAAATTCCTCAAGGATAATATTTTGTCAAGATTTGGTGTTCCAGATAAATTTATTACAGAAAATGGCTCAATTTTCATTGGATCAAAGTTCACAAATTTTTGTGGAGAATATGGCATTGTGATGGGACAATAATCAAATTATTATTCACAAGGAAATGGCCTTGCCGAGTCTACAAATAAGAAATTGACTCAAATTTTGAAGAAGACTATTGATCGAAATTAGAAAAATTGGCACTTGAAGTTGAAAAATGCTTTATGGGAAAGCAAAATGACGCCAAAGGATAACACTGGGATGTCTCCTTACATGTTGGTTTATGGAAAGGAAGTGAAGATTCAAATTATCCTTGAATTGAATGCTTTGACTTATGCAGTCAACCTGGAGGACACTGAAGATACTCCCCCTTTGTAGAATATATTGAATCAATTTTTGAGATTATAAGAAGAAATAAGTGAGGATTTGAAGAAAATATCACAGAGGCAACAAAATGTTAAAAAATATTTCTATCAAAGTGCAAAAACCAAGAATTTAAAAAAGGGTGAATTAGTGTTTCTCTGGAACAAAGAAAAAGAGAAGCCATCATTGCATACAAAGTTAGAAGAACTTTGGATTGGGCCTTACCTCCTTGAGAAAATTATGGGTTTCAACTCATACATGTTGAAAGATATGAAGGGAAAGATGTTGATGTTGCATGTCAATGCGCAAAATTTGAAGAGTGTCTTCGCTTGAGATATTATCTTTTCTTTGTACATAGTTTGTGTTTTCATTTTGTATATCCTCATTGTTTCGACTCCATTTATCAAAGGATAAAACACCTGTTTGTGAGATTCTGGATCTTTGACAACCCGCAGGGGGTTATCATCCCACAATTAGAGCCAGTTGTTGAATCCTTTTTTGTTCTTCTCCTTCCCTTATTTCTTCCCACTTATTTATCACCATTCTTCCCCCCTCTATCAATTTTATTCCCCATATATCCTATACATCCTTTCCCTTTCTTTTTTTTTTAATCGAAGTTACCATACTTAGTCGCTTTTTCCATATTCGCAAGTTGGTGGATTCATGAATTCGAAAACGTGTATTATGTTTCCTTTTCTTACAAGATCATTCTTCCCATACACTTAATTTATTTTCTTTATCGCGGACTCGTAGACTTACATTTTGTGCCTTTTTCACTTCTCACAAGCCGTCCGATAAACTTCAACACTTAACCATTTCACAACCACTTCGTCTATCACGGACTCGCATAGTTTCATTTTTTCTCCCAACGTTCACACTGACTCTTCACCATGACGTGTCCCAGTCTTTCACATTTCTCGAGTCACATTTAATTTTACTCTTATGGAATCAAATGCTAAATTAATTTATGAAAAGGACATTAATTAATGATGTTTATATTGAGGAAATTCAAATTTATTTAAAGTTAATGCTTTCATCCAAATAAATCTAATTGAAGGGTCATTTTACTGTGCTAAGTAGTATTACAAATAAGTTCGCCAACTTGCCAAAGACAGCCATGAGAAAACAACATTTCTGCGGGGATACCTTGAACCTGTTTGCCAGAGAAGACCATAACTATCATTGGTCCAGGTCATATTGGTACTATTCAGACTTACTGGATAAAGAAAACAATAAATTATGGACATCAGGGATAACTCTTGTCAGTTGCGTCCCAGAGGTTTTTGAATGAAAAGATATTATCACTCGGTGCATCGATAAACTTGTCCAAAACATATGAACCATCCCATTGCAAAGCGAATCCCATGTTTCCCTGACATTTTCAGTGTTTAAGAAGATGTTGAGATTGTCAGAGTTGAACTTGGTCTACAAAGGGGAAGAAGCCAAGAATTTTATAAAAAGAAAAAATAATGGAATAGAACTTCTATAAGAATATCTACAAGATCCTGCCTTAATTTTGAAAAACCTATCCAGGCTTCAGGTTAGTTATTTAAAAGACCCATTTAAATAAATTGCTTGGTTATTAACTCGAGTTGTTGGTCAAGATTATACAACAACTATTCCTTGATTGACATTTTCTATATTGCATTTCACTGTTCACGAAGACACAATCTTCGACTAGGCAAAGATCATCTCAAATGAGGTTACTACATAGTTAATAAATTTCAAGACTGAGAAGAAATTTTATATGGCATCTTATTAGGTGTCCTCCATCACTTACTGTCATGTTTTTAAGGGATTAAGCATTGCTAAAAGGGTAAACTCAAATGTTGACCCTGTAACTATGTGGTATCAACCTCCGTGGAGGAAAAAGGTTAGCCACAATTTTTATGAAATATATAATGATTTCAAGTCTGAGTTTAAAAAGTTACTATTTTGAGAATATATGTCTCGACTCTCATTAGAAGCCTCAACGTTTCTAAAAGGAAAAAGAATTCTTGAAAAATTATGTGTCTGACAAATTGTTTATTATAGAAGTAGCAAGACAATACAAATTTTGGTTTCATACCTTTTACGAGAAAAGAAAAAATCAATTCATCTCTCTGCCCTGGAAAGTTGGAGAAATTCTCCGAAGAGGAATTGCTAAGATTGACAAATATGCTTCCTATTTCGACCATTTCAATATGAGGTTTGCAGAAGAGATCAAGGGGTTTGACCTTGATCACCATTTTCACAATCATATGGTTTCATTCAGGATCAACCCCTCACTCATCAACACCCTTATATATGGAGAAGAAGAGGGTGATACTCATGACCCTATTGTTCAGGAAGTTGACAGAAACCCCAACGATATAGAGACTATCATAAGCACCATAGAACCCCACAAGGAGAGAGGCAAGCCCTCCAATGAAAAGAGTGCTCAATAGCCCATTGTTTCTCAAAGACGTGTTCTACCCAAGGTAAACCCTCAACCCAGAGCAACCCAACAAAGAAAAACACAGATCAATAATTCAGGAGATGATGAAGAGAAAAACTGTCCTTAGGGGAATTTAGAAAATCCCCACAAATTAAACGTCAAAAGGAAAAGGACTAATTATCAGCAAGGAGGAGGAGAAATACATGCACCTAAACCTAATATGTTCCTGGATGACATGGACCTCGATGTTGATATCGAGAATATATGCTTCCTAGATGAAGAAGAGCCTACTATAGAAAATGTACTGCATATTTCTACACTTGCTATCAGGGATGAGATTTTTTATGATGAAGAAACTTTCTCTCTTCAAAATGCCTCGTTTTATAAAGATTCTACGAAAATGATTTTTGAGAGGAACTCAAAGAGTAAGAGAGGAAAAACACAGTCTACCATTGATACTTGAAACATGTTACCATCAAATTTGTCTTCCATTCACAAGGTCACATGGGATGCATTGGACTTTTCAATCACTAATATGCAGGAGGAAAATGCTCGACTAAAAGAAATAGTCAAGGAATTGGAAGCAACTCTTATGCCTCCACCCATTCTGACTATCCCAATTGCCATGACTCGTCCTAATAAGAGTTTTCAAGAGTTCTCTTATGCAAATGTACCATCTTCTTTTATTTTGAATGTGATCATAATCTTTATTTCTACTATGATGGATGTGAGGACATTTTTATTTTCTGTAATGTGTGATGTTTGAGATTCTTGGTCCATTTCTCAGGAATTTTCTTTTATAAATATACTTTTACTTTCAACACTTAAATTTTTCTTGAGGGTGAAATCACAGAGGTGGGTAACACTTTCGTGACAATCTGATCTCCAAAATTCCGAAAAACATTTTTTCAGCCGAACTAATATTATTTTTCGGCCGAAAAGTGGAACGTCAAATTGAACGGTACACTGACAGCACCCTCGATTTGCGTGTAAAAATTTAGTCAGACGATTTTTTTCCATCCGGCAATATGTTTTCGGCCAAAAGATAGTTCGACCGAAACATTCTTTTGGCCGAAAGATTGTTCAGCCGAACAATCTTTCGGCCGAAAGAATGTTTATATATCAACCACACATCAATATTGTAATGTTTTTCTAAGCTCTTTGTGTTTGTGATCGTTCCTGTGTTTGTGAGAGGTCCTACGTTTGTGAGCGTTTTTGAGTGTTCCTGAGTGTTGGCGCAGAGGTCGTGTTGGTGGGTGTTACTGCGGGTGGTCGGGCTATTGTGTTGGCGGGTAGTTGACGGGCCGAGCTTCAGGTATTTCACTGTAACTTTTAGTTTTTAATTTTAATTTTAATTTTTAAATTTGTAACATGAAATTTGATTTATATTTTTAAATTAAAATTTAGTTAATGTGACGGCCCCCGTGGCCAAGCCGTGGGCATGCCAACAGCTTGGCCACAGGGCTGGCCCCCCGCGGCCAAGTCATAATCTAGTGGACTGTGACTTAGCCGCGGGGGCCCAACCCTGTGGCCAAGCCATTGGTGGGCAGATCCACTACCACACTCGATTAATTCCACTTTCCGTTTCAACCCTCTGTGCTTGAACATTCTGAATTCCTATCCATTTGTTTCATTTCAGTGACCTCAAATCGAACCACGAACAATAAGATTAAATGGAGCTTTTATCATGTACTTAATTTATTATATTTCATTTATGTTTTATAAGATTTTGTGTATATTGGGTTGTTTTAATGAAAGCGTGGTTTGTTTTTTTGTTCCCAAACGTACAATGTTACTTAGTATATGCAAATTCATGATATAAATTTTTTATTAGGTAGTTAATTTTTAACATATACACATTTTGTTATTTAAATGTTACTTAATATATACAAATTCATGATAATTTTTTTTTATTAGGTAGTTAATTTTTAACATATACACATTCTATTATTTAAATGTTACTTAGTATATGCAAATTCATGATATAAATTTTCTATTAGGTAGTTAATTTTTAGCATATACACATTTGTTATTTAAATTTAAAGGTAGTTTTTTATTTAACAAAATGTACTTTTTTTTTATGACTTTTTGTTGAAAAAATTATATTATTTATTACACCATAGTCATAGTCATTATAAGTGGAAAAGAGAAGTTATAAAATGTTATATAAGTTTTTCTATATTTTATACAAATTAATTAGAATTATAAATCAATAGATTGTGTCTACATAAACCTTTAGGATATGTAAGATAATGAGATTTTATGCAAATTCAAACTCTAAAATAAGTTGTTCTACATAAAAAGAAATTCCAAATATAGAATTGAAGCCTTCATAGAATTCACAATTACAAGTGAGATAAAGGATGAGAATGATGAAGGAGATATGAGGAATGAACATCTCAAGAAAGGTGTCCCAAAGAAATCCATTACTTTAGAAAAATGATCTAAACAATTAAAGTAATTTAATAACTATGGCTATAAAGCAATTATATTTAAAATTAGTAATTTGTTCTTTTTAAATTTTTTAATGTTAATATTCAAATCCCATAAAATATTCCTTAGACGTCTTTATATTCAAATTCGAAATAAATACATAGGAATGTACAATTTGGAGAAATGAAGAGAATGCTAATAAAATGGTTCCATTAATTCCTAATTATCACAAGTGTGAATATGTACCACATCTATGACCTATGTCTGCATGGAAGACATATGTACCACATCTATGACCTATGTCTGCATGGAAGACATATGTACCACATCTATTATGTGAACATGTAACATGAATCAATAGATCATGTTTACAAAAGTCTCTAGGATAACGACAGGAATAAAATTTCACACAAATTCAAATCCGAGAGTAAATTTTCCTACACAAACATGAAGCCCAAAAGTAGTGTGGAAGTCTTCATAACACGTGCAACTAGAAGAACCATAAAGGATGTGAATGAAGAATGTATATCCCAAATTTGTTATTTGTTCTTTTGAACTCTAAATATTAATATTCCAATTCTAAACAACATTCCCTCGAAGTTTATAGTGGAAATTTTAAAAGGAGTGTATAAGGAAGTACAATAGATTATATGGAAAAAAAAATCATTAATTGATTATTATTAAATGTGTAAGCATGTACAATGATTATTACTTGTAAATCCATGCTATATCCATTTACACAAACCTAGATAGTCTCGATCTAGCAAGAAGTTCATGTACATCAATAGTAGATATTTCACTTTACATATCAAAATTCCATATAGATAATGAACTTGGATATCGGTCCTATCCTCATTTTCATATTTAAGAGGAAAATTTACATCACTATAAAGTGTTCAAGAAAATACAAAAAAAAAAATCAAAACACTAATCATACCCACAACCCTTTTTAACTAGCCAAAATTTATTTTCTCACAAGTTTGTACCTTATAAACTTGTACGTTATACCTAGGATAAACCCATTGTAAATTGAATTGGCATGCCTAACTTTGATTTTCATTTACATTGTATTAATATGTAAAGATATTATTGAACTCAATATGGACCCCTTAAATTTGGTAAATTCAAATAACTTCAAAATTATTTAAAAAAGAAAGTCAAAACTATCAATGCACATATCTAATATTTAAAAAATAAACAAAAAGACTCAATTGAAAGAATGAAAATATAATAAAGGTGGACCAAGAGAATATATACGCTTTACACTTAGATTCAACTTATGTATATTTCCTTCTATATTGGGAAGTAGTTTCATTTGCATAAATGTGCAACCTAAAATAACATAAACTAAATTTCAAAATTATACTCAATAACAAACTTAAGAATCGATTAAATAATTAATATTTATTAAGAAAAATTTATAGGATGACTTAATTCTCAAAATTATGCTCAATAACAATATAAAGAATTTATTTAATAATTGATATAGATAAGATAAATTTGTGGGGAAGTGGAGAAGCCCAATAACAATCATACTACAATGTTGTTACTACCTCTACTCATTTTGAACTCATAGAATTCAAAATGACAACCATTGTAACTTAGCATCCCAAAAAATTAAAAAAAATTAAAATAATCTAAATTTTTGAAAAGATCAAATTTTCATTTTATCCAGGTGAAAATAAGTTCATTTTTAATGAGGTGAAAAAATATGTTGCAATAGGTGATACACCAAGAGCCACATAGAAGGAATGTCCATACATATTTAAGTTTTTTAAAATGAAAAGGAAAAGAGTTGAAAGCTATCTTGCAAAAAGGTAGAATTCATTTTGTTATCAAAGATAAACAACCATGAGTAAGACGGATTTGTATTGCAAAGAGTGAATATGGCATTGTATTTACAAAGAATAATCTAGTGTCATATTGTATGATTGTAGTTCAAGAACAATAATCTATATGGAACAATTATTTCTTGAGTGCATCGTATTTTTTAACACAATTTCGTAGTGTACA
>ML795993.1:8606-19271 GCA_009831015.1 Picea engelmannii
TATTTCTTAATATATTTATAATAATATTTATTTTTTTAATAATAATTTAATAATAATAAGAAAAATGATTTATTAATAATAAAGTATGTATACTTCAAGGGGTAGGGTATGTATATTTTTCTAAGTTTTACTTGTCAAATCAATGGCGGAGGGAGTTTCTTGTCCCACAAACAAGGGGGTCTCATACACCAATTTAGTGTAGCTTAGCCATGATTTTAAAAATAAATTATTATTATTATTATTATTATTATTATTATTATTGTATATATATTTTTTAATACATTAATGATTTAATTAACAATGTATTTTTAATATATACTTTTATTATTATATTATTAATTAATATTATTTCTTAATATATGGCTAATAAAGTTAAATTATATTATTATTAAATTACTATATTAATATTACATTCTTACATTAATTAATATATTCTATTACTAACATGATTGATTACTTGACTCTAGAAACTGGTCGGTGGCGGAACTCGGCCATTCGGTCTCCAGGTAGGTTTTCCATTCTTTCCGTTGAAGCTTCAGCAGAAAAATTATAGCACGTGACCTCCTCGATCCGTGTTCTTCCACTCGAGCATGGGTCGAAAGTCCAGGAGTGTCTCATGGAGGTCGCCCCAGTGCACCTCTGAAAACTTTGAGCCCGCTCGATAGATTTGCAGCGCCCATTGCATCCATGGAGGCTCCCGGGGACCCCGACCCACCCCCCGAGGTCCTCGCTTTCAGAAATATGGTTGCAGCTGATCCAAAGTGCTCTCCCTCAGCGATCCAACAAAAGTTTGTAAGGAAAATGGATTCGATCCCTACGGTGGCTCTGCTTGTAGAAGAAACTTGTAAAGAAGCTCTGAATCTGGCCAAGAGAGGACTCATAGGACAATTTATGGGCCTCTGGCCCTCCCCTAAATCAGTGGAAGAGTGGACTCAAAGAAATTGGAAGCCTCTGATCAAAGAGGGAGTCAAAAGTTACTTCGTAGGAAAGGGCTTTTTCATTTTTGTCTTCGAGAACCCGGAAGACAGGGGTTTAGTTTTCAGGAACAGGCCATACTTTATGGGTCCTCAGGGAATTTACCTAAACAAGTGGACTCTCAATTTCGATCCCACTCAAGACGTGCCTTCTATTGTTTCGGTGTGGGTCAGGCTCCCTCACCTTCCTCTCCATTGTTGGAATCAAAAATCCTTTCAGATCATCGGTAACATGCTGGGAAAATACATAGACCAAGCTACAAGAAAGGATCAGTACTCCTGTGCTCATATCTGTGTAGAAGTGGATTTAGAAGAGGGTCTTCCGGAAGCAATCAATCTTACCGTAGTTGGGTGGACGCATGTTCAGGAGCTGGATTATGAGCAATTACCGTTTAAATGCAGACATTGTCACGGGCATGGACACTTTGCAAAGAATTGCAAGAAGAAAGACAAGGAACAAGTAGACAAAAATAATGGGGAGTCATGGACTCTAGTTCAGAAAAATGTAAACACAAAAAAAGGTAAAGGTAAAGCCCATTTGATCGAAGGTCCCAGCAGCGACAGAAACGGATTAGAAATGGACGCTAACCCAAAGGGGACAACAAACGCCTGGAACAAGAAAGAAAATATTATCGAGGAGAATGGAGACCAGGCAGAAGTAACACCTTTAAAAAAAGGGGGAGGGGAAGCACATCAGACTGAAAGCATTCAGGGTAGCCCCTCTAACCCTTCATATGCAGAAATCACCAAGAAAAAACTAGAGGAAAGCTCAGGCTCCTCAGGGGATGAAACCTTCGAGCGCCCTTCAAAGAAAGCAGGAAGGAAATCCCGCAAGGAAAAGAGGGAGGAGGAGGCAGAAAGGCACAAAACACAAGGTAGTCAATCCACAATAGAAATCTCCATTGGCCGAAATACCAGACCAAGGCCTTCCAAGGGAGGTCCCAATCCCCCCCCCCTCAAGTAAAAAATGAAACTGGTCTCGTGGAACTGCAGAGGTTTGGGGAACCCCACTAAAATAGAAGCAGTCAAGGATTTATTGAAAGAAGACCCCTCAGAGATTCTCATGCTCCAGGAGACCAAAATAGAAGGGGAGGCCCTTCTAGAGATCAGTAGAACTAAGTGGAACAAAATAACAGGTAAAGCAGTAAGCGCAAGGGGAACCTCCGGAGGGTTGGCAACTCTTTGGAACGAAGACACCTTCCACCTAAACAATCATTCTGAAACTCAGCATTGGATCTTCACAGAACTGAAGCACAACGTAAGTAAACTATCCATCTCTCTTTTCAATCTTTATGTACTAGTTTCCTATTTTGAAAAAAGAGAATGCTGAAACACTCTCTCATCCTATTTAGAGGAGACCTCTCCCAGCAATATTATCATAGTTGGGGACCTTAACATAGTAATAAAAGCAAAAGAGAAGAGGGGAGGCTCCAACAACATAGACCCCATGCTGTTTAAGGTAGAGGAAATCATGCAGGTCTGGGATCTTTTAGATTTCAATCCCATTCAAGGAATTTACACTTGGACTAACAATAGGGTGGGTCCGGATCATATCTCTGCCCGGTTAGATCACTTTCAGGTGAAAAGTTCCATTATGATGAACAAAAATATCATCACTACCAAAATCCTACCCAAACTCACTTCAGATCATAAACCAATTCATCTCCTAGTGGAAGAAGAAGAAGATCTAGGCCCTATTTCGTTTCGTTTCAGCCCTTTATGGATTGAGAGAGATGATTTCTTCGAGATAGTAAAATCAGCATGGGCTAAGTCCTTCTCGGGATCCTCAATCTATGTATGGGAGCAAAAGCTGAAAGGCACTAAACAAGCCCTGAAGGATTGGATAAAGAACCCAACCCCTACCCCCATTGATCAAAGAAAAGTAGTAGTGCAGTCATTGCAAATCTTGCAAACAACTATGGAAAGCAAAGATATCAAAACAGAGTTGCTGGAAAAAGAAATTAAAGATCAACATTCCACTCACCAATCCTTTCAAAGGGAGGAAGAATACTGGAGACTTAAATACATAAGTCTCTGGCTGAAGGCCGGGGACAGGAACACCTCCTATTTTCATCGGCAATACAGAGCTAGACTGTCCAGGAATCACATAGCAGAAATAAAAATAGAAGATGGCCAAGTTTGCAAAGGGTTCAACCAAGTCAAAGTTGTTCTAGAATCCCACTTTAGGAACTTATACCGAGAAGAATGATCCGAAATCAGATTCAGAAGCCTAACAGGGCTTGAAAAAGGCTCAAAAATGAAAGTGCTCAGAATCCGACGAAACCAACACCATTGAGTCTGTCTCGTCTTCCTGATTCTGGTGGTATATTTACTTTGTCAAACGGAGTCTGTATGGAGAAGATATCGCATTCTGTCCGAAAAGTCAAACAAGCAAAAATTTTGCTGACTGTGCAGTCTGTACAGTCTGTACGGACGCTGACATGGTAGGTTCATACAGCGACACATGGTAGGTCCATACAGGACACGTGGAGGCTCCAGGGAGTGACACGTGGCAGGCAGATTTGGACTTTTTGGCACACGAATGGACCAATCTCGAGGTGACATGTGTCACCACTGAAAGGGTGACACGTGGCACGGGATGATGTCAGTAGCCTACGTGTCAGATGACATGGCATACGGAAGAGGACGTGTCAGCAGGTGACAGAGCGTACGGAAACGACATGTGGCAGATGATGTGGGCGAATCAGCGATGGACACGCGACATATTCTGGTTGGATGACTTGAACAAATCATCGGTTGACATGTGTCCTTTGGTGGCCAATAGGATGAGGACACATGGCCCAATCCGAGGGCACCACGTGTCACTCATTGTTTGGTTAAAGGCTTATATGTAAAATTTTGTTATGGCTCGGACGGGGTTCGAACCATCGACCTTTCCTCTGGGAGTGGCCTGATGGGGCTGGGCTAACCGCCCGCCCCCATGGTAGTACTTGTTATAGAAATGGCGCAAAATGTATTTGAATTGGTTATAAATTTTGGCCGACGGGAAAAGGGCCGGGGCCTAAGCCCCAGCCCTCGGCTTACCATGTAACCCTCCGACAGGACCGGGAGCACGGAGGTGGTTCCGAGCGGTTTAAATCTTTTGGCTCGCGGTCGTTTGAATAGTTAATATGACCATAACCTATGATTATGGCATGCGGTTACCACCGTTATAACAACGATTATATGGTTATGTTATGTGACCACAATTGGCATGGTTTTAAAAACTATGGCAATATCCTGTGGGTCTATGCCACATACCACAGGACCGAGAGTTAGTGCTAGCAGGCCAGCGCTTAGCCCTTTGGGCTAGCGCTTGGCCCTATGATGATCATGTGACCATTCAAAGGAGCGCATGCCAACAAAGGGGGGATAAAGCCCGATTTCATAACTATAATATAGTTTTAAAAGTGGGTTTTTAACCACTTTTGGAATTTTAAATGTAATTAAACTCATTTTTAATGTAATTGGGAGTTATTGGGTGGTTTTTGAGACTAACTTCTTGGAGGAAGTTGGAGATGGGCAACTACCTTCCCAACTATTTAACCAAGGCTTGTTTGAGGCCATGGGGACAGCTTTGGAGAGCATTCAGAGCAGAGATGCTAAGAAGAAGCCAAATCAAAGCCAGTTTGAGGCAGAGCAGCCATTGAGGAGGAGATGTTGTCGGACCATTTCTGAGAGCTCCGGACGTCCCTTTCGAGTGTCATTTTTTGTGCATGGTTCTAGAGATCTAGGAGAACATGACTAGATCAGTCTTGTAGCCATTCGGCATTGCAAGGATGTACTATTGAGTTCTCAAACAGAAATAAAGAAGCCTCACCCACAGAGAAAAGGCCCGGAGACGTAGGCAAAGTTGTGCCAAACTCCGTTATCAACCTGTGTATTATGGTTTGTTGTCTTTCATTGCATTTCAGATCTGCACATTTGTATATGGTTGTTATAATTCCTTTTCTTTTCTCATTCTTTCGCTAAGTTTCTCAATGGTTGATTAATGCATGCAAAGTTAAAAAAAACTCAACCATAAGTCATTCGAAAAATCCTGACGGATCAAGTGGTATTAGAGCTAGTTGACATTTGGATTTGAGTTTTGCATGTTAGCCAGGGAAGAGCACATCTCAAGGAGGAAAATGGCATCTACAGGAGGACTTTCTCAAGATGAGAAGGAGTTCAAAGATTCGGTGTTTTCCATGGCCGAGATGGTGAAGGTGTTGTATGAAGAATACTTGGAACGAAAGAGCACGGTTCAAGTGAAAGCTTCAAAGAACAACAAAGGAAAAGAAGAATTGAAGGAAGTGCCTTCTACATCTGTTTCACAAAAAACATCTGACGTATGCAATGAAGGTTTCTCATCAAATTTTCCTCATTCTCATCAAGTTGGTTTTGGTGCATTCGAAAAACACACAAAAGGTGTAGGTTTGAGAATACTAACCAAGATGGGTTATGAAGAAGGAAAGGGCCTTGGATGTAGAGGTCAAGGAATTGTAAATCCTATTGAGGTTGAGGAAAGGCCTCGATACTTAGGATTGGGATATGACAAAAGGGACCTTGGAGAGTCTTCCAAGATAGGTTCCAAAACTTTGAAAGCAAGTGATGCTTCAAATGGCCGACTTAAGACATTACAAGAACACTTCACAAAAGGAAATGGTGCATCACTTTAGGGTTGTGGTAGTGAATGCAAGTCATCTCCAAAGAAAAGTGAAGAAAAGCATGAAAGGAAACCTATGTCGACCAGGAAGGAAAGACGATGTAAAGGCTCAAGTCCACAATGGAAGAAGGAGAAGGGGAAACAAGTCTGGATGCCAAAAACTCATTGCACGTTTTGCAGCAAGAGTGGACATCAAAAGGCTAGTTATTGGAAGCTTAATCCAGAGCTTCGTCCAAGGAAGAAAAAAAGGATTATGCATGTACCCACGAAGGAGGAAGGATTACCAGCGGAGCAAGAGGAACAATGTGAAGAAAAGAGACCAGTCACTTGGTTATGCCAGAAGTGGGTGTCTCAACTTCGGTGTATTTTGCTTCCATTAATGTAATCATATCCAGAGCAAGCCGGGTGGCCTATCCAGAGCTTTTTGAGTGGTCAGTAACCTTTTGGGGACCAAAAGGTCTTATTGTTGGGAGGTGTGATCCGAAATCGGATTCAGAAGCCTCACAGGGCTTGAAAAAGGCTCAAAAATGAAAGTGCTCAGAATCCGATGAAACCAACACCATTGTGTCCATCTCATCTTCCTGATTCCGGTGGTATATTTACTTTTTCAAACGGATTCAATATGGAGAAGATATTGCATTCTGTCCGAAAAGTCAAACAGGCAAAAATTTTGCTGACTGTGCAGTCCGTACAGTCTGTACGGATGCTGACGTGGCAGGTCTATATGCTGATGTGGCAGGTCCATACAGTGACACGTGGAAGGTCCGTACAGGACATGTGGCGGCTCCAGGGAGTGACACGTGGCAGGCAGATTTGGACTTTTTGGCACATGGCTGGACCAATCCCGAGGTGACACGTGTCACCACTGAAAGGGTGACACATGGCACGCGATGACATCAACAGCCTATGTGTCGGATGATGTGGCATATAGAATAGGACGTTTCAGCAGGTGACAGAGCGTACAGAAACGACGCGTGGCAGATGACGTGGGCGAATCAGCGATGGACACGCGGCATATTCTGGTTGGATGACGTGAACAAATCATTGATTGGCACGTGTCCTTTGGTGGCCAACAGGATGAGGACACGTGGCCCAATCCGAGGGTGCCAAGTGTCACTCATTGTTTGGTTAAAGGTTTATATGTAAAATTTTGTTATGGCTCGGACAGGGTTCGAACCGTCAACCTTTCCTCTGGCAGTGGCCTGACGGGGCTGGGCTAACCGCCTGCCCCCAAGGTAGTACTTGTTATAGAAACCACACAAAATGTATTTGAATTGGTTATAAATTTTGGCCGGCGGGAAAAGGACCGGGGCCTAAGCCCCAGCCCTCGGCTTACAATGTAACCCTCCGACAGGACCGGGAGTGCGGAGGTGGTTTTGGGCGGTTCAAAGCTTTTGGCCCGCGATCATTTGGATAGTTAATATGACCATAACCTATGATTATGGCACATGGTTACCACCATTATAACAACGGTTATATGGTTATGTTATGTGACCACAGTTGGCGCGGTTTTAAAAACTATGGCAATAGCCCGTGGGTCTATGCCACATACCACGGGACCGAGAGTTAGTGCTAGCAGGCCGGTGCTTAGCCCTTTGGGCTAGCGCTTGGCCCTATGATGATCATGTGACCATTCAAAGGAGCACACACCAACAAAGGGGGGCTAAAGCCCGTTTTCATAACTATAATATAGTTTTAAAAGTGGGTTTTTAACCACTTTTGGAATTTTAAATGTAATTAAACTCATTTTTAATGTAATTGTGAGTTATTGGGTGGTTTTTGAGCCTAACTTCTTGGAGGAAGTTGGAGATGGGAAACTACCTTCCCAACTATTTAACCAAGGCTTGTTTGAGGCCATGGGGACAGCTTTGGAGTGAATTCAAAGTAGAGATGCTGAGAAGAAGCCAAGTCAAAGTCAGTGTGAGACAGAGCAGCCATTGAGGAGGAGATGCTGTCGGACCATTTCTGAGAGCTCCGGACATCCCTTTCGCGTGTCGTTTTTTGTGAATGGTTCTAGAGATCTGGACGAACATGAACAGATCATTCTTGTAGCCATTCGACATTACAAGGATGTACTATTGAGTTCTCGAACAGAAATAAAGAAGCCTCACCCACAGAGAAAAGGCCCGAAGACGTAGGCAAAGTTGTGTCGAACTCCGTTATCAACCTGTGTATTATGGTTTGTTGTCTTTCATTGCATTTCAGATCTACACATTTGTATATGGTTGTTATAATTCCTTTTCTTTTCTCATTCTTTCGCTAAGTTTCTCAATGGTTAATTAATGCATGCAAAGTTAAAAAAAACTCAACCATAAGTCATTCGAAAAATCCTAACATATCAAAGACATTCAAAGTAATGATGAGGAAGATGTTGATCTCCTCTCCAACATCTCGTCCCTCATCAGTCCAGAAAACAATGAATCACTCTGTCAGCCTACTACAGAGGAAGAAATTACCAACGTTATTTGGTCCATGGAGGCAGACAAGGCTCCCGAGCCTGATGGATTTACAATTCACTTTTATAAATCCTGGTGGCACATTATAAAAGAAAACCTTCTTAAAATGATTAGCGGGTGCATGAAAAAGGCAAAGGTTGGTGGAGGAACCAATTCCACTTATCTGGCATTAATACCTAAAGACTCTAATCCTGAAACATTCACAAGATACAGACCAATTTCGTTGTGTAATGCTTCGTATAAAATCCTGGCAAAACTCCTATTGAATCGGATCAAGTCATTGCTTAAAAATCTGATCACCAACTTTCAAGGTAGATTTGTGGAAGGAAAGCATATACAGGACAATGTAATTCATTTGCAGGAGATTGTTCACACAATCATACAGCGGAACGAGAAAGGGATGCTGATAAAATTGGACATGGCGAATGCGTTTGACAAAGTCAACCGCTCATTCCTGTGCAGAGTCCTTCTCTCTTTCAGTTTTTCGCCTCACTTTGTCCAGATTATCAAGGCTTGCATTGATAAACCTTGGATCGCCCCCTTAGTTAACGGTCGTCCAACTAGCTTCTTCCAGTCTCAGAGAGGCATCAGGCAGGGATGCCCTCTGTCCCCTTTCCTGTATATAATTACGGCGGACTCCCTCAGTAGAAAGCTCCTCGCTGAACGGATCGCTAGTCATATTCCAGGCCTCAATTCATCTGCTGGAGTTGAACTTGTAAACCATTCACTTTTCGCTGATGATTCGCTTTTAATTGGGGGCACCTCCACTAGAATCGCTAAGGCTTTCGATTCATTCCTTAGAAGTTATTGTAGATCCTCGAGAGCTCTAGTGAATGAGAACAAAAGTGAAGTGTACAGTTGGAATTTGAGTCAGACTGAACTTTCTGGTATCGTCGCCATCCTTGTGTTCAAAGGCCATGAAAATTGGGACAGGATCAAATACCTTGGGCTCCCTATCATCTCAGGCGGCAACAAAAGAGTGTTATGGAGTGACATCATTTCCAAGATCAAAACCAAAATCGTTGTGTGGGGAGGATTTTGGTTAACAAAGGGCGGCAAAGTCACTCTCATTAAATCTTTCCTGTCGGCGCTCCCTATTTACCAGGCAACGTTCCTCTTATCTCCTCGATCTGTGACGGAGCAGATATCGAAGCTACTCAGAGACTTCTTGTGGCAGGGAGGGAAGGGTAACGACAACAAATTTAATTTGCTGAATTGGGAGGTGGTTAAAAATCCCATGGCAGAGGGAGGATTGCAAATCAGGGACCCTTCCCTTGCCAATTTAACTCTTGGAGGTAAGATCCTGCGGAAGTTGATTGATGAACCCGAGCATCCGGTGAGCTCCACTCTGCATGCAAAATATGGGGTTAATAACTCTCTTAGCAATCTCCATAGCGATAGCTCTCTAAAATGCACGCAGGTTTGGAAATTGTGCTGCAAGAACAACAAATTTTTTAAAAACTTGTTGTACAGAATCCCTGGCAACGGCAAACGCACTTTAATGTGGTAGGACAACATCATGGGGAGGCAACCCCTGGCAGACAACGCTGACATTACAGACCTCAGAGAATGGTTGGAGAGAGCAGGAGTTATCAAACTTTTCGATCTCTCTAAATGGGATTAGCGTGGAGACTGGGCAGGTTGGGACTTCCACAGAGTCCCCCCTCGCTTATCTCAGCAACAATCCGCTCTAGAAGATCTGCTCGAGGAAGCTACCCCTGTTAATAGAACCATGAAAGACAAATGGGGATGGGGCCAGACAGGAAGATATACCACTGTAGCAGGATATAGATCACTTAAGGCTGCAAAAACCAGCAACCAAACTCCGACTTTCTGGAAAAGAGTCTGGGACCAAGTAGCTATTCCAAAAGTGAACTTCTTCTTTTGGACCGTGATGCACAATAAACTTCTCACGGGAGATAATTTGGAGAAAATGAATATAGTGGGGCCGCACAGATGCCCATTATGCAACAATAATTCAGAGTCAGCCCAGCACCTGTTTATGGACTGCATTTTTGCTAAAGAGGTTTGGGGTCTCTTCCTTCAGGATTTTCAGATAAAAATTCCTTCACAGAATTCGGTAGCAGATCTTTTTGCCGTTTGGAGTCTAATCTACCCTCAATGCGTCCCCCCCAAATCCTTCTGGAGCAAAATATGGACAACGATCTCCAAATATGTTTGCTGGCAGCTTTGGTTGACTCGCAATCAGTTGATATTCAAAGAGGAGCGGAATTCTGCATTGCAAGTAGCGGCAAAAGCTAAATCTTTCCTTTTGGAAGTAGCAAAACAACAGTATGATAAAGAGGACCCCTTTTTACGGCCAGAAGAAAAGAGGTGGCTAAGCCCTCTTGCGCTAGTACCGAATAAGCATTTCCCTTCCCCAAATTCAGCCAAACTGGAATGGCAGATAAGAGATGATGACGACGAATTCCAGGCTTGGTGGAGAACTAAAAATTTAACAACAATTTTCTTTGACGGTGCGTCTAAAGGAAACCCAAGCACAGCAGGTGCTGGGGGGGTCATCTACCCCCCGGACGGGTCTACAAAAGATTGTTTCTGCTGGGGTTTAGGGCAGAAATAAAACAATCAA
>ML795993.1:23090-35150 GCA_009831015.1 Picea engelmannii
AATTTATTTACATAATTACAAAACATGAGTTAGAAAAAAAAACCTACATAACCTATATAAAATAAAGCCTCTCAGCCGTTAACCATAACACAGAAATGCACAACGTGCAGATTGTGAATCGTAGTGGAGTCTCCATATCCCCGGCCACGTTTTGCTTGACCTATAGTTGGTGGAGCCCGTTATCATTGGAATTTCAGAGGCTACTAAACCTAAGAGTCTAATAGATCGGAGGTGGGTTAAATTAAAAATAAAGAAAAAATTAATCATATCCATGATTCTTGATATTTGATTTTAAAAGTCCAAATCTAAATTTATAAAGTAGCGAGCTAAACCAATTTAAAAGAGGAATGGAATAATTGGGCAGGAGACTTAACTCATTAGAAAATACAAGTGGGGTTAGATTAATAAAAAATATTAAATTCCATAATCAAAGATGGCCCAGTTAAAGAAACAGATTAAACTGTTGAAAATCCAATGAAAATTTACTTAAATAAATAGAAATAATATAGGTAGGCTAACCACAAAAAAGAGGGATCATGTAAATGCCAACGGGTTAAACTAATGACAAAGATTATACAAGAAATTAAAAAATTAAATAAACTGGTTAAATTACTAACAAGGCAGCTTAAACCTCTTTGTAATTAAATATAAATTTATTCGTCATGGCAGCCATGGATAGAGCAATGGCATCAAGATTAACTACATCCAAAAAGTGAAATCAGATCTATGATAAATTGTGAAGTAAGAAATGCAGAGAGAAAGAATAGAACAGAAATAGTATTCAGTATATTGAGAATGTAAGGAGAAAGTACAATGAGAAGAGTTAATGAAGAAGTATTGTGCAAAAGGAAAATAGCTGAGCTAAATAGGCTATAGCAAATCAAGAAAATAAAGTATAGCTGGCCAAGATAGTGTACAGTCAGACTGTTGAAGTTACATTATATTTAACAATCCATACATGCTAACTACTAAAAAAAGGATTAAATAAATGCTGGCAAGTTAAATTACTAACAAGGTAGGTTATAAATTTAACTAAATATAAATTTATTCAACTATGACATCAAGATTAACCAGATCCAGAAAAGAGAAACCAAATCCATACATGCCTGTGGGTCGAATTTGTTTTGTGAAAGTGTTTCGAAAGGAAGGTTGTAGATGAGATTTGAGATTTGAAAGGGTTTCAAAGGGAAGGGCTTCGAATTCACATATCAATAAAATAGAACTGAAATATTTACAATCATGAGATTTGAGATAAGCAAGAAGAGAAGGCTATACATGAGATTTGAGATAAGAAAGAAGTCTATACCAAATAATCTAGGGCTTCTGAGAAGAGAAGGAGGTAAAGGAAATAATAATAAAAAATTTACAGAACAATCTTTCGATTCTAAGAAGGTAGAGGAAATAATAATAATAATGTACCGTGGACAGAGTAATCACCAGCAGCTTTACTGCTCTTCCCTTGAAACTTTGGTTGCTCCAGCGAATGATCCAGTTGCCTATAATTCGGTCCAATCTCATCCTCTATCACACATACACATGACTGACGAAGACTCGACCACTCAGACATCCAAACTCAAACTCATCTAGACTGAGACCACACAGAATTTTAGACAACCAATCACATCGGCCTACCGGAAAGATCATAGAGGATGATGAAGTTGAAAGACGGTAAGATTTCAGTATATATTACTTCTCCAACTCGCCTTCAACGGATAGATAGGCCTTCATCTTTCTGGAACAATCCATGGGTTACAAATGAGACAAAATTCCTCTCAATGTTGACATGTGAAACAAATTTCCAAACTTGAAGCAGTCCATTAGAGATTATCATGTTTTTTTGGGTTTGATTTTGAATTTTACGTTTAAGGTTATCGTGCGTTTTTGGTTTTGATTTCGAATTTAACGGATAGATAATGATTTTAAAGGCAATTATGCTTTTTCTGTTTTGATTTCGAATTTAAAGGATAGATTTTGACTCATCCCCAAAGGTTCACTTCATCCATGCATTCGAAGCATCGAAGCATCTTCAGTTAGCGATTATCATGTTTTTTGAGTTTTGATTTCGAAATAAATATATTTTTTAATTTTTTTGGGCTGAGTAATGATATGATTTAGCACCATTTCATTTCATAATTTTATTTCAGATTTTTTATTTTGAGTATATAAAATTGAAGTAATGATATGATTTAGCACCATTTTCATTTCATAATTTTGGTTCAGATTTTTTTATTTTGAATATATAGAATTGGAAGTTTTTTAAAGATAGTATTATAGAAGAGAATTTTCACAAAATTGGATGGATTTATGTTTTTACATATTTATTGATTTGTATTTATTTTTCTTTTCTACACTTTCTATTATATTATAATTGTTGAAAATATATCTATTTTTTTGTTTAAAAATATTTATGGTAGAAGCTTATAATCACAATGAATGTTTTGTTAGCAATAAAATAAATATAAGAATTTTTCTTAAAATATATAGCAGTATTCTAAATTCTTTGTTATATGAAAGAACTTTATTTTCTCCAAAATATCAATATTTCTAATTAGAAGTGTGCAATATTTCAATCATTGATATGTGAGTTGTTAATGTATGTGTATATTTAAAAATACTTTAATCATGCTAATGTTGTCCAACCATTGTTTAATATGCCACGACACCTACATTTTTTAATGAAATCACCGTGAATAGAGTAGAGCATGTGATCTTGTTTTGAGTTCGAGTTACTAAGAAAGTTGATTATCACCTTAGGTGAATTGGTGTCTATTTACCTACCCTCCAAATAAGATTGTGAGATGAAGATGAAATCATTATAGGTAGGTCTAGCCACAACTCATTTTTCCTTTATCATTGAGATTGGATTGGGATGAACAACCCTTGTAATCTTGAGGATTAAAGGGATGTTACTTTTAGTTCATGGCTTATCTCAAGAAATGCATGAAGGTGGTTCTATAAATATTTGTCTCTATGTGCTCACATGGTTGAGAAATGTTATCAAGAATTTTAACTCACTATGAGGATAGTTGACACCAAACGGTATAATGGAGATGGTTAATTTTATTTAATATAAATATAAAATGCCCTCATCCTTTTGTGAGATCTATTCTATTTTTTATTTTTCTATTTCTCACTTCATCATTAATTGACCTTATGGTACCAAAAATTAAGGGAGAAGGTCAAAGGTGCCTTGTGAAATGTTTGATCATTTATTTTGATAACACAAGGTATTGCAAGATGGAGTAATGAGCTATTCTAAACATTAACAAGACCTTCAATATAACCATAGATTTTAAATTGTGTCCCAACCTAAGTGGTTTGGATTATAACAATGTTCAACAATGCTCAAATTTAAATATATAGTTGTGTATGTTTATTCTTCCTCGTCACAACAAATGAACGACTGTGATGTGAAGTATTAACTTCTTTGCATGAAAAAATATGTTTTTTTATCATTAAAAATGGTGATTAAGGTGATTAGCATAATAATCACTATTCACACATGTTTTACTCCATTTAAATTCAAGTTTTTTACTTTTTTTTAACTAGGCACCCTCATTTTTTAACAACTTGTAAGTTTTAAACCTGCGAAGTAAAGCAATGCATATATATATTCTTAAGCAATACAGAAATTAATCAATGGCTCATAAACAGAATACACAGAGATCTTTACCGGAAACCCTCAACCGGGAAAACCTTTCTTTTTCATTATATCGAATTTCACCATTCGCCATACAATATATACAATGTTTTTAGGTATTCCGTAGATACCAAAACCCTAATCCCTTAATCCGGGATTAATTTACAAATCAGCTAAAAATAGCAAAATCCGCTAAAAATAGCAAATAACCGCCCAAAAAAAAAATTCGGGGCGTTGCCCCGAACCCCTCGGCCCCGGGCGATGCCCGATGCCGAACGCTGCGCGTACTTGGGGCGCTGCCCCAAACCCCGTCGGCCCCGGGCTACCGCCCGGTGCCGAACGCTCCGCGTAACCAGGGGGGGGCATACCTGCCCCACCCTGGGACCCCCCTAGGAAGCGCCCGGCGCAACGGCAGAGCTCTAGTTGGTACGGACTGCCAAACGCAGTTGTTGTAGCGCACCCACACACACACACACATGCAAAGAATATAACACATACCCAACACAACTCTCCCTAAGTTTTTAATATAAATATCATTTAAATATATATATTTTTACATTTAGTGGATGGGTGTTTGTGGTCACGTGGGTGTGAAGCATGCTAGGATCTCGATTAGTGCTTCAATTAACAAGGCATGGTGTTAGTACTTCAATTAGGGTTTCAATTAACTAGGCATATATCTCTCTCCGTGCCTAAATTTGCATGTTTAAATCTTGGAGGTTAGAGTTGAGGCCAAGAAGAAATTGGAATTGGATGGCATTATGCAAGTGCGCAACAGGTTAGAGTTGAGGACGAGAAGCAAATGGAATTGGATGGCATTCTACACTTGTGTTAATATGAGTGATAACATATGACAAGGGATATTCCTAAGGGTTATGATATAATCAAACATATGCTATTGGATGGCATTATGCAAGTGCGCAGCGGGTTAGAGTTGAAGACGAGAAGCAACTGGAATTGGATGGCATTCTATAGGTGTGATAATATGAGTGATAACATATGTGGGAAGTATGACAAGGGATATTCCTAAGGGTTATGATATAATCAAACATATTCTATGTATATTGGATTACAAGTGTCTATACTAGGGAAGGAAGGTAGAATTTGCATCCATACTAACATATTATACATTTAATTGATCAAGGTGCTTTCTAAATTTTTACAAGTGTCTATACTAGGGAAGGAAGGTGCATCCATACTAAGGTACTATAAATTCAGTTGATCAAGGTGCTTTCTAAATTTTTACAAGTGTCTATACTAGGGAAGGAAGGTAGAATTTGCATCCATACTAAGGTATTATACATTCAATTGATCAAGGTTCTTTCTAAATTTATTCTACACATGGATATGGGAATATCATAAAACATAGTCTCATCTACATAAATCATGGTTTAAAAAAAAAGAAATTTAGACTATATTTAAAGAAGGTTTATGAAATATATGTATTTATTTTAATATTTGATTAGTGTTAGAGCATTTCACTCCATTAAATTAGACTTTTACCAGTAGAAAATTAAAGTCATAGGATTCTATCTATCTCTTGTACTCAATTTTCACAAGGAAAATAACAAGGTTGGTTATGCAAAGAACAAGCGTTCAACGTGCCATGCCACTATTTTCACAAGATGAATGACAATGCAAGTTATTCTACCAAGAAAAACAAGTGTTCAGCATGCCATGTTCATGGGAAGATGATATTAGTGATTATATCATTGTTCATGATGATTTCCATGAGACATGAATCAACTATAGTAACCATCGAAACATCGACAAGTCCCTATGTCACTTACGATAAAAAAAAAGTTGTGTACATGACCATTTTAATTTTTTGTATTTTTAAATGATTTACAATATCTAAAAAATAGTAGGAGAATATCAAACAGACCAGGGTTAATTAATTACCATTTCAACCCCTATCCCAATCACAAAATTCAAATTATCGAATTGAAAAAAAAAAAAAATAAATAAATAATCAAAATAATAAATGTTTTTTTTCAAAACATTGGGAATTTTTTGCAGGGGAATTGAGTAATAGTGAGTCAATGAATGTTGATTTAGTACTAAAATATATAGACCCTTCTTTGGTAGGTACTAATAAAGGGATCAAAATATTTATTGATGGGTTAAAAATATTTGGTGGGTTAAGCTAATTAAAAAAATCCTAAATTTTATAGACAAAGGTAAGCCAAGTTAAAATAATGAGAAATATAATCCAAAGGTTGGGTGAATTAAACCTCATGGAACAACCATGTTATTAAGAATTAATTATCGATACGGAAAATATATCCACACATACCTATAATTGATATTTGTTATGTTAAAGGAGGCTTCCAAAGGATCTCTTTATGTTTGTCTTGTTTTTTCCATCCATTTCTTGAAACAATGATTCACATCCCACATCAAAATAGTGATAGTTCCTAGTAGGATGGAATCCATGTCAAGAATTTTTTTGAAAGAGAAATCTAAGGTTTTTGTAACTTTTAAGAATTTTCATTTATGGATTACAAATGAAACTCAACTTAATATTGTCACTCTACGATGAGATAATGGTAGCGAATACACATCTAATGAATTTGAAAAGTACTTTTAGAATAATGGTATTAAACATCAAACCACCATCCCTTATACTCTGCAACAAAATGATGTGGTAGAACACATGAACAAAACTTTTCTTAATATGGTTAGGTCAATGATGTTTTTTCAGAATGTCAAGTTGATGTTTTGGGGAGAAGTAGTACTTTATGTTGTCTATATTCACAATCAATGTCCTTATATTTCCATCAATAATAAGTCTCCTTATGAAATGTGGTATAATCGTCTTCCTATTGTTCAACATTTTAGATTTTTTGGCTCTCCATGCTATGCCTTAATTCCTAAAAAAAAACGCAACAAATTGGGTGCCATAAGTCGCAAATGTATTTTTTTGGGGTATTCTAATACCTCAAGAGATTATAAGTTGTATGATGAGGAAAACACAAAATCTATTGTTTCAAGAGATGTTTTTTTTCTTGAATTTGATAAATATGCTTCTATTGTTGATAGACAACTAAATAATTTGGATATATTCTCTTCCAATAAGTTCTATTATGAATGGGATAATGATATTCCACATCATGAAGGGGGGATTCATATTATAGATCAGTTTCTGTATTTTTCTTGAATTAATTTTCCTTCTGTAACAACAACAGAGAATGAGGAAAAAAGAGTTGATAATAATGATTATGATGAAGGAAAATTGGTTGATAATAATGTTTTTGATGAAGAAAAATTGGATGATAATAATGTTTCTGTAGAAGAAAAATTGGATGATAATAATGCAAAATCAGAAACTAGTCTTGAAGAACCTATTCTTCAAAATGAGCCATCACCGCAACAATCAGTACATAGATCAACACAAACCAAGATAGTTCCAAGAAGGTATGATGAATTTGAATTAATTTTTTCTACTATTGTTAATGAACCTGCGACCTTTTAAGAAGTTGCAAATTGTAATGAATGGAAAGATGCAATGAACAAAGAGTATGATTCTCTTATTAAAAATTGTACTTGGAGTTTGGTGGATCCTTCTATTGGCAGTAAACCAATTGGCTATAAGTGAGTTTATAAAATTAAATACCTATGATTCCCTTTAAATTAAATACCTATGATTCCCAAGCACACTGTGGTAAGGTAAATAAATAAAAAATACCAAACCGATTTCCATTATTACAATGCATCATTTTTTTCCAAACTCTTAAGAAAGAACCAATGTTGATTGTTTTTCCAAAGATGCCTTGTTTCTGGTGCTCTACACCAACTTGGATAGCTCCATTGGTATATTCTACACATTTCCAAATTTTGGAAATCAACATGAATTTTCATTTACTCTCAATGATGAAACCATGCCTCCTTGGGTCATAAGAGGCCAAGTAAATTGTTTATTTCCTTCCTATTTTCATTTTGATCCAATCAAAATTCGAGTTTATCTTGAAATTTGGCATTTTTTTCAATTTGTTTCCAATTCTGTGTGATGCGCTTGAACACTTTGACTCGCATTGAAGTGATTTTTATTTCTTTAAATCCAAAATGAAAATCACCATCATCACATCTCATATATATGTACACGTTGTTTTCATTCAAGCAGGAGCACCACGATAAACTATAAAAACAAAGTGGTTTGTCCTTTGGAATGCCCTGCAACTGGCGCATAATTGGATTTGACCCACACTGATACATTTAAATTAATTAAATGCACCGCTAACTTAACAATTTATAAAATTTAAAGTAGTCATGAGAACATTTTAAACAAATGCATAGATATTGTTTACAAAACCGCACCAAGAAATATATTGCTCGACTTAGCATAACAGAGTGTCTCATTAGACACCTTGTTCCCTGTGCTCTATCCTTTACAATTTACCACATAACAAAACATAGGTGATCCACTATCACAGTGGCAGTGGTGATTTAATAGTAACACATTGCACCACTTCAGCCGCGATAATGAAATTTAACCTAGCAGTGCCCATCAATATAACAAATGCATATGTTCTATAAACACAATGACACCAAGATAAAATTTTAATAATCAATCAAAGTGGCATGAGTTATTAGACTCATGACTATAGTCCATGGTGGTGCAACAATAAGCATGACACATCGGAGCGTAAACGCTAAACGTACGCACCACGATATGTCTTGAAAAATAAACATTGTGGTTCGTCTTCTGTAAGGCCATGTTCAATGTGCATTAGTAATACAATGAACCACTAAACATCATTCCAGTGATCTGGTAAAAAAGATGCATCGGTGCTTTCGGTTTAACAAAGGGCATCAACGATTTTGCATGCCATAATTTTAGTGTTGTGGTGCATCTTTGTGAATGAAATGAACCCATGCAATTAAAAGAACTTAGTTGATGTGGAGCATCTTATGGGATGTACAGGTCAAATACTTAGTGGTGACACAAGAAAAGTGGCACCAATGTGTATTAGTAACAACACCTCCCAATGATGTTGTTTATTTGATAGAGTGCAGCATTGGCAAGGCATGTGTTTTTTTTTTTGACACGTCGATTAATTTTTAATATTTTTTTACAAACAAAATTTAATTTTAGATTTTTTTAAATACATGTCATTTATATATGTATTTGTTTTATAATTTCAATTTATTATATGTGTGTGTGTGTGTGCACGCGCATGTAACAATATTTGTATATGAATCAGAGATGACGACGATGAGAGGAGGAAGAGTAGCAGTAACAATAGGTCAAGACACACACATTTGTGCATGAGTGGTGTTACGAGGAAAATCACTCTATGGCATGGGGTAAACCAAAATAGATAGAATGACATGCATAAATAAACTCTAATCCCAAGTATGTTATATAAAAGAAATGCTAATAGGAAAATATCAAGAGCCTACCTTGTCCGAACATTTGATGAAGACTATCATTGAGCACACAACTCAAATCTTTATACATGAAACTTGTCCTCAACAACCAACATACATAAGAATATGGTGATAATATATAATTTTAGCATATAAAATAGCATAATCCATTAATATTCATGACAAATATGCCCATGGAATAATAATTCAAATATTTGCAAGATAACAATTGGATGAGAAAAAAGTATTTCTATTAAAAATGATCAACATAAGTGTATAAGTGACAAACTTCTATAACGACTCACATCAATATCGAGAAACTAAGTCCCTCCAACTGAGCCTCCACCACTTCAATCCTCCATCAAATGCAAGCTCACATAAAGGAGACAATCAGGTTCTCCATCAAAGAAGGAAGAGCTTGGGGGATGAACAATGTGTTTAGACTTTAAAGGATAAAGGGATGTAGACTCAATGTGAAGTGAAATTTTTTAAGGGTATATTTTCTCTCAAAAGTCAGAATGTTTCCAGTATATGGAAGGTCAAGGATCGTGGATCTCGTGACGTGACATGGAAACCTGACACAATTTTTAAGTTTGAGCACCAAACTCGATGTGCGCATGATGTAGTGGTGCAACCTGCATATACACATGCGGTATAATTGGTAGGGAATGTATATATGGAAAAATATGACTTTTTATCTCTAGAAGGAACAACAAGGGACTTCAAGTCTGCATAGGGAAATGGAAAGGAACTCTAAGAAAGTTGCATGGGGTGAGTAAAAACTTGCTATAAAATATTTCCCCTAATGTCTAAAGTCAGAGTAGTATCTGCGATGGCTGAAATACATTATAATTCCTAGAAGTGTAGTAATGAAGACTTAGCTAGAAGTTCTAGTTGCTCATGAGAATATTACAATTCATAATAACTTTGTACACATGGCTTCCAATTTTAATTACATTGCAGATCCATGCGGAAATATACCAAAAAGTTGTTCATGGCCATGAATAGGAAATATAAAGTAGACATATGCCATAGGTTGTCATAGTCACAAACACGGCCCAGTGGAAACTAGTCTCAAAATCAATCTGAAGATTTATGTATACAATGGAGCATAATCCGATCTCCCATGATCACTGAAGTCATAGAGGTATTGGTCCAATGAAAGACAACAACAACTCAGGAAAACTACTACTGTGAACTAAATGTCTTCTACACGATCCACCAAAGGTGCAATTCTACATCATGTGAATAGAGGACTCGAAGTCGAACACAATGAGACTTTGTTTTATTACTGGTCATTAATGTATACTGTTAAAAAATGAGAGACAACCTATTGATAATGAAAGTAGGTATGAAAGAACCGAACACATTCTTACAAGTGTGAATAAAGGTGTTTAGGTCTAACACTTGAATAATTCATCGATCATGAGACATTGATGTATTCCCAACTATCTATGGCGGGAGAATGTGCCACTAATGACTGCAAGCCTCTAGGTACTCGTAGGACTCTAGGCCTCATTTCTATAATAGATGAGTTGAATTCGATGGAAGGAGGCTTGTTGAAAGGAGGCAATTAAGACATCTCTCATCAGTCAACATGAGGAACAAAGCAATAGTTTGATGATTTGGAGGAACTCGGACAAAGAGGATGTTCATGAACTAATGACCTTATGAGTCTTTCACATGCATCATATGCAAGTAGTGCATAAAAAAGACCCTATGAATAGCAACCAATAAGGAAGACTATTGACAAAGGCGAGGAAACCACCAATAAGGATAATGGCATCTAAGGAAGTACATGAATCCCAATGTATGAATAGATTTATTGCCTTTGAACACAAGGGAAACGCCCTAGTCAGGGACCAATGAGGAGATGTCGATTGTTGCGTTCAAGGTTACCTACCCATAATGAAAGTAGGACTAGGGTGCATAGTAGGACTACAAATTCATGTGACTCTGAGACACATTAAGGGTATGATCGACATGAAAAGTTAAGAGTTCCGAGAAATGGCTGACACAGGATTACAGACATCCTTTGAACAAGATCATGAGTCATATGGATAACTCAAGAATCATAGACTTGATGATGAAACCTTGTGATGCATGAGGCATCAATGAAATCTCCATAGGGATTGGAAGAATAACCAATCAGAGGAGTAAAATCTAAGTAACAAGCTTAGCTTCCTATGGTCATACTAAACCCAAAATTTGGATGAAAATGGACTCAAAATTTTGTGCTATGTTCAAAGGCAACACGACTTCTACCAATATAAGGTAATATTATTTTCACGCCCGTATTTTTTTGTTTTTTCATAGGAAAATAAATGCTATGATACAAGAGAGGAAACAGGTGTCACTATTAAGAAACTATCTCCAAACGGTGGAACATACCTATGCTCAATGCAAGGAAGTGCATGTGGGGCATAGACACTCAGGGTAATGTTTCCTCTTAGGGTACAGGGTGTCAAGCTACAAAGGATATAAACAAGGCTCTTCTTGGCTAGTGATACAAATTGTTGAGGTAAGTGGATTATAAAGAGAAAGTGAGAACCATAAATAGGCTCAATACTACAATAAAGATAATGAAATGCAATTACAACTTAAATCCAAAGAATGTCATTTTTTGTAGATTTAGTCCCCTTAGCCTAAAAAAGTATAAAACAATACCCAAGAGAACTCTTCTAGCTAATGGTGACTAGAGTATTCCTTTTTCGAAATTAGTCTACTTGGTCTGAAAAAGGATTAAACTTACACCAAATAGGTGTCATTTCAAAGACATTTAACGAGTGTGAAAGAGACAAGTTCACGCGACAATATTTTCACTCTTTTAGAGAGTCAAAAAATAGCTTAACTAGGATTTAGGGGCGAGTCCCATAGGTATAGGTCAGAATGCTTGTAAGTAAGAATATGGGGTTCGAACGCAAATTCATATTGGAACTATAGGGGACTCCTGGTCTTATGGAATAATTTTTGCATGGGCACCAAATGGAACAAAGGTTCTAACTAGGGCACCCATGTTTGGTAAGCCAATGCCACTCAATAATGACACT
>ML795993.1:54205-64985 GCA_009831015.1 Picea engelmannii
TGATGGGTTAAAAATATTTGGTGGGTTAAGCTAATTAAAAAAATCCTAAATTTTATAGACAAAGGTAAGCCAAGTTAAAATAATGAGAAATATAATCCAAAGGTTGGGTGAATTAAACCTCATGGAACAACCATCTTATTAATAATTAATTATTGATACAGAAAATATATCCATACATACCTATAATTGATATTTGTTATGTTAAAGGAGGCTTCCAAAGGATCTCTTTATGTTTGTCTTGTTTTTTCCATCCATTTCTTGAAACAATGATTCACATCCCACATCAAAATAGTGATAGTTCCTAGTAGGATGGAATCCATGTCAAGAATTTTTTTGAAAGAGAAATCTGAGGTTTTTGTAACTTTTAAGAATTTTCATTTATGGATTACAAATGAAACTCAACTTAATATTGTCACTCTACGATGAGATAATGGTAGCGAATACACATCTAATGAATTTGAAAAGTACTTTTAGAATAATGGTATTAAACATCAAACCACCATCCCTTATACTCTGCAACAAAATGATGTGGCAGAACACATGAACACAACTTTTCTTAATATGGTTAGGTCAATGATGTTTTTTCAGAATGTCAAGTTGATGTTTTGGGGAGAAGTAGTACTTTATGTTGTCTATATTCACAATCAACGTCCTTATATTTCCATCAATAATAAGTCTCCTTATGAAATGTGGTATAATCATCTTCCTATTGTTCAACATTTTAGATTTTTTGGCTCTCCATGCTATGCCTTAATTCCTAAAAAAAAACGCAACAAATTGGCTGCCATAAGTCGCAAATGTATTTTTTTGGGGTATTCTAATACCTCAAGAGATTATAAGTTGTATGATGAGGAAAACACAAAATCTATTGTTTCAAGAGATGTTGTTTTTCTTGAATTTGATAAATATGCTTCTATTGTTGATAGACAACTAAATAATTTGGGTATATTCTCTTCCAATAAGTTCTATTATGAATGGGATAATGATATTCCACATCATGAAGGGGGGATTCATATTATAGATCAGTTTCTGTATTTTTCTTGAATTAATTTTCCTTCTGTAACAACACCAGAGAATGAGGAAAAAAGAGTTGATAATAATGATTATGATGAAGGAAAATTGGTTGATAATAATGTTTTTGATGAAGAAAAATTGGATGATAATAATGTTTCTGTAGAAGAAAAATTGGATGATAATAATGCAAAATTAGAAACTAGTCTTGAAGAACCTATTCTTCAAAATGATCCATCACCGCAACAATCAGTACATAGATCAACACAAACCAAGACAGTTCCAAGAAGGTATGATGAATTTGAATTAATTTTTTCTACTATTGTTAATGAACCTGCGACCTTTGAAGAAGTTGCAAGTTGTAATGAATGGAAAGATGCAATGAACAAAGAGTGTGATTCTCTTATTAAAAATTGTACTTGGAGTTTGGTGGATCCTTCTATTGGTAGTAAACCAATTGGCTATAAGTGAGTTTATAAAATTAAATATAAGGATGATGGTTCACTTGATAAGAATAAAGAAAGACTTGTAGAAAAAGGGTATGCTCAGAAAGAAGGTGTTGATTACATAGAAACATTTGATCCTACTGCAAAATGGGGCACTATTAGAACTTTATTTTCTCTTGTAGCTAAAAAATGATGGAAAATACATCACATGGATGTAAAAAATACTTTCTTGAATGGATATTTAAAAGAAGATGTATGTATGTTACATCCAGAGGGTTTTTCTGTTAAAGGAAATGAGTAGAAGGTATGTAAATTGGTGAAATCTTTGTATGGTTTGAAACAAGCACCTCGAGCATGGTATGAAACGTTAATTGAACATCTTTTTAAGTTGAATTACAAGCATTTCAATCTAGATTATGCAACTCTATTTATTAAGAAAGTTGGAAGATCAATTGTATATCTAGTTGTCTATGTATGATTTGCTTATCGCATGAGATAATGATGATTATATAGCATCTATTAAAAGGGAGTTGCAAAAGGTTTTTGATGTGATAGATTTGGGATTACTACATTATTATTTACGAATTGAAGTAGATAAAAAACCGAGGCACATTTTTATTTCTCAGAAAAAGTATATTGGAAAGCTATTGAGCAAATTTGGAATGTAGGATTGTAATTTTGTTTCTACTCCAATGTTGAAGAATCTAAAGCTTACTTCACATGAAATTAGTGCATTTGAAAATCCAACAAATTACAAACAACTTGTTGGAAGATTGATTTATCTTACTACTACTCGTCATGACATAACTTTTGATGTAGGAATACTTTCCAGGTTTATGTATCAACCCTGTGAAGGTCATTAGATTGCATAAAAATGAGTGCTCAAATATTTAAAAGGCACTCAGTTATATGGTATCAAATATTCTAAAGTTTCATACTTCCATCTCACTGGTTATTCATATTCATATTTTGACAGAGATAAAGGGAATGGAGTGTCTACTTCAGGTTATTTGATGAATCTTGGATTAGAATCTATCACCTAGATATCACGAAAGTAGTATGTTCATGTTGATTCCACAACTGAAGCCAAATATGTTGCAACATCTCAAGCCACAAAAGAAATCATTTGGCTTCGGAAAATACTTAAAGACTTGCAGGAGAAATAAGTGACTTCAATGCCTCTGTTTGTTGACAACACTTCTACAATTCAATTGGCCAAGTATCCAAAATTCCATGATCGAACCAAATATCACTTGATTTGACATCATGTTGAGACCAAAATCATTCATATGACACAGTGTTCTACTTCAAAGAAAATCACAGATATCTTTACTAAAACATTGAGACGTGAAAATTTTGAAAAATTTAGAATGCAGCTTGGTATGTCAAATGTCCCTTTGGATTAAGGGGGAATGTTAACTAATCCATCGGGTTGTAATTAGTTAAATAACTACTTGTAACTAGTTAAATAATTGTAATCGTCTTGTAATTGTTACAACACTTATATGTGTACGTTGTTCATAACAATTTTAATAATATTATTGTGGAGTTTTTCTTTCACGGGCCTCTTACATAAAGAATTGAATATCAATCCTTTTGCAAGATAAGGCACATGAAAAAAATATCAAAACCATGAAGAACTTGTACTAAGTATATACTCAATAAAATATTTCATATGGAACCTAGGTTTCAACATAAAGAATAATTTAGGAAGGTGCCTGTAATGTACCTCAAAATCACCATAAAAAAAAATTGTATTTGTACATTTATCCTTGAAAAGTTTCGAGATCTCAAGCAAGTAAGCTTTCTGTTAGAAAACTTGAGTCTGAAGGTTTTTTAGAGTCCTTATTGTCATCGACTGCCCTTACCATTCAACTTAAGTTTTCTAATCGACGATATAATGAGTATCTACTCATCACTTCAATGTTTAATTAAGATCCTAAAATTTATAACTACTCTCTTATATGCTAGTACCTATAATACTACCACAGTCTTAACAATACAAGCAACTTTGGGGGTTTTATGACCAAAAACCTACATAAAAATATTACCCTATGTCTACAATACAATCGACTTGTAATCTGGCTTGTTACTCCCATACCCCTATCCGGGATGGAGATTCTCCAACATTCTTTTACCAGTCCATTCATTACATTAATAGAGTTGTTCCCATAACAATAAGTTTCTTCTAAGTCCCTACCGCTTTGTGAAGAAAACAGAGGTCAATGAGGTTTCGATGACCACAAGTGCCAAACAAAGCAAAGGACCCTATTGTTTTGTCGAAATCCGAAATAAGGAATGACTGTGGGCCAACATTTCGGGGTTTCGACATTCGAGGTTTCGCGAGTATAAGAGTCGGGCATCAACACACAACATTTCTCGAATTTGTGACAAGATGTCGAGTACTTCGGGTTTTGGGGTTCGATTTTTCGTGAGCACAAAAGTTAATCATCAACAGACTGCAACTCCCAAAAGGTGATTAGTACTTCGGGAATTTGGAGTTCAGGATTTCGCGAGTGCAAGTGCCCAAACAACCACACATACAAACCTCCAAAATGCGGAAAAGGGGAAGGTGGGTCCCGCACTTCAAGATTTCGAGTTTCGGGATTTTGGGGTTTCAAATACCATATGCAACAACTCCCGAATTCTGAAAGGTGAAAGGATGTGGGACCACCACTTCGGGATTTCGGGTTTCGAGATTTCGGGGTTTCAAATGCCAAACCACAATACACATCAACTCCCTAATACCAAAAGGTGAAAGGATGTGGGACCACCACTTCGGGATTTTGGGTTTTAGGATTTCGGGATTTCAGGGTTTCCAATACCAAACCACAATACACAACAACTTCTGAATTCTGAAAAGTGAAAGGATGTGGGACCACCACTTCGGGATTTCAGGTTTTGGGATTTCAGGATTTCGGGGTTTCAAATACCAAACCACAATACACAAGAACTTCTGAATTCCGAAAAGTGAAAGTATGTGGGACCACCACTTCGGGATTTCGGGTTTCGGGATTTCGGGATTTCGGGGTTTCAAATACTAAACTACAATATACGACAATTCCTGAATTTTTGAAAGGTGAAAGGCTATGGGACCACCACTTCGGGATTTTGGGTTTCAGAATTTCAGGATTTCGGGGTTTCAAATACTAAACCACATTATATGACAATTCCTAAATTTTCTAAAGGTGAAAGGGTGTGGGACCAACACTTCGGGATTTTGGGGTTTCAAATGCCAAACCACAATACACATCAACTCACAAATATCGAAAGGTGAAAGGCTGTGGGACCAACACTTTGAGATTTCGGGTTTTGGGGTTTCGGGTTTTTCAAATCTCAAACCACAGTACACATCAAGTCTCGAATACTAAAAGGTGAAAGGGTGTGGGACCAACACTTCGGGATTTCTAGTTTCGGGGTTTTCAAATGTCAAACCACAGTACACGACAATTCTCAAATTTTGAAAGCATTAAGACTTAAGAGTTTTACCCGCACAGAAGGAGCACAATGGATCAAATCTTCTGTATAAGGTAATTTCTATAATAATCACTTAGAGCCTCTTTTAATCAATGCATTAAATGTCAATAGTACTATATATGTGCATCTATGTAAATACATGATTAAGAATATCATTCTGTCAGAGTTTGGTCATTATAAATGATGTTCTGAGATATCTGAGTTTGGTTTCCTGGGAATTTATCTATAGAGAGGATCTGCCTCATTGACGTTAATCACCTCCTTCCCTTACTTACTTATAGAAATATTATTACATATTTCCTTCACATATATTCCCCACAATAAACAAAATGGAAAACGTTACAGTTCTAATTTAATCAACACAATGCATCAAAAAAATCATTCAGACAGAGAATGGACATCATTCCAGTTCAGATTTAACATGACATTGAAAAAAAAACATAGCCATTCATAATAGAGAGGGGTAGATCAACATATCTGAATCCAATCTGCGGAAAGACAAAGGGAACAACCACGTTCCTCCCAACCGTAGAACAGGGCAGCCAAAATCACTTGCCCGATTCACCCCCTAGCCTGACCATGAATCCATGAGGGTGAACTTGGAAACTCCTCCTTAGCTATGTCCTTCAATTCCAACAGTCATCCTCTTGCCTCACACTTACTCAACAGTGCTCATAACAACAAGGTGATTCTATTTCAACAAGCTCCTCTTGCCTCACACTCAATCCGCAGTGTTCATAACAGCAAGAGAGCTCAGGAATCCTTTCCCAGCATACTTGGCAGCGTCCTGCCTCCTCTCATATGTTATTTATCAATCTTTTTGCCCAAGTCTTTTCCCTCCTTTGGGGATTTTCACAGCTCTCATAATCCCTTATTTTTAGGGGTTGCCAATGGCCAAATCTCTGATTTGCCACTTCTCATAATCAGCCTAGAGGCAATTCCAACATGTTCCCCACTCATGGAGTCATGGTCAGTTGATTTTAACATGGTTGTTCCATTTTTCCTCCTACAATTAATATAGATTTTTTTTTTTGATACAAGTGTCATAGATCAAATAGTTAGTTGGGTCCAAAAGATCTCTGCCAAATAGTCACAATAATTAAATACAATTATTAAATTCAAAAATCAGAATTGCCATAAATGGCAAAAATTTTCCAGATTCAAATTGCCAAAAACAAAAATAATTTTCCAGCACACAAAAATAAAATTATTTATTTTTTCGAGGGATGTCACAGTGCCATTATTGAGAAGGTCGGTTTGACAAAAATGAATTTGATAACAGGTATAATGAATGGTTTGGATGTTGGTCTATTTGCGGTAGCTAGGCCTGTAGACAGTAAGACCCATATTAATCATGGATTGGAAAGAGGATACAAAGGAAGATACACTTGTTAACGCATCCCAACTTGGAACCCACAATGGTTTTGCAAAATGACAACTATGAAATTTTGCTAGCAAAAATAACACTACAATTAAGCATGAGTTACAAGCTTTGTGGTTCTAAGCCATTCAGGGGTGATTTTAAGAATGGGAATTTATTTTAAAATCTAGAAACCTTGGCGAATCTTACTAATCTTTCATATGCCAACTATGAAATGTTTGCGATATTTTTATAAAAACATTCAAATTTCTAAGGATTTTATATAGTTTGTATAAAATTTTGGCGATTTTTAAGGTAAAATAATTTTATCCTATAGAATTTGGACGAATCATTTTTAGAATAGTGAATATGTTTTTTGGGAAAACCATGGAAAATTAGCCCATGAGTGAAATTTAGCCCCTAAAATAATCCATGAAGCCATTAGGGATTTTCTTTAAAGGTAAACCAAGATGTACAAAAGATTATGAGTCTACAATGTGAACTAATAATAAATTTGAACAGGTCGAGAAAGCTCTAAGTTAAGGAAGAGAGAATATATGAGCCTGCAAAATGGGTAGAGACAAAAAAGAGAGACAAGAATGGTGTGTTGCAAGTTGGTACCAATAATTGATATGTAAAGGCTACAAATATTAAAAAATTAATTAAAATTAATAATATACTTACTATACTAGGGCAACCAATTAATACTGGAAAATAAACCAACTTAGCCAATTAATATTGGTTGGGGTGGGGGTGAAAATAGAGAAACATATTATGCTTTCTCTATTATTCCCCCCACCATATGGGGGGGATAATCGAGAAAGAATAATATGTTTCTCTATTTTCTTCCCCAACCCCACCCTCATATGGGGGGAATAATAGAGAAAACATAATATGTTTCTCTATTATTCCCCCCAACCTCATATGGGGTTGTTTCTCTATTATTCCTCTCACCCCCACCCTCTTAGAGAAACATAGAGAAACATATTATGTTTTTTCTATTATTTCCCCCACCATATGGTGGGGGAAATAATAGAAAAAACATAATATGTTTCTTTATTATTCCCCCTATTATCGCACAGTTTGTAGCTAGGTCAATGCTTGTAAGATAGAAGGCCAAACTGGCATAACAGGAACCTATCCCACCCAATGTCACCACGATGGGGAGTTTCTTTCTATTTAGGGAGATTAGGCCCAAGGGAGATGTCCCCGGTAACCTAGAGTTTTGAAGAGGTAAAAGTTTAAAATTCAAAAGTAAAGTTCCCCCTTCACAAGTCACCACCAAAACAGATAGTCCCGACTAAACAACCAATAATGAAGTGTAGGCCCAAAGAAGAACACCTGCATGGAACAAAGCAAAAAAAAAACAATATATATGCAGTATATGATTAATGGGTTAGTACTTCATAAGACTATCAATATATAAGAAATTATAACAATAAATATTTACGAAGCCAATGTTTGTTAATATAGCAATGAAATAATATCACTTCACCAATAAATATCAAGATGATGTAGCAACCAATGTATCCAATCAATCCCTTATTCAATAAATGTTTTAAACACCATTGAATTGCCTATAAAATGAAAAATGTTGCATCAAGATGAAGTAACCAAGGGTGACACCAGCCTTCTTAGGGTTAGTAGTTAGTTAGGGTTTCAATTTAGAAAAGGTTTTGAGAGTTGTTTGATCACTTTCACTTCAACACTGGAGGTCTAAGATCAGTGCCTAAGGGTTAATGGAGTCAATTTAGAAGAGGATGCAAGGGTTGAAGGAAACTAAGGACTGGAGGGAAGGGTTATGAAGTGATGCTATGGTAGGGCCTCAGAATCAAAACCCTGGGGGAGAGAGGCTCACTCCGGTGTTGCTAAAGAAAGGCCTCATTCTCTTTCCTCCTTCCTTAGGTCAACTTGGCAAACGGATAGCAATAAAGATAAATCAAGACTAGAGAGTGTGGTGAGGGAGAGTGTTGCTAAGGCAAGTCTCTATCACCAAACCCTAGAAGCAGGACGACCCTAGGTGTAGATAACCTAGGCCTAAGACGTCTCATCCCCCTTGACTTCAGAGAGTATGGCTAGCTCAGGGAGAAGAAGCAATAAGAGTGTAGCTATGGCTAGGCTCTTCCTTTCTTCTTCAATGGCTGAAAATTTCTCTTTTAGGGGACATGAAACAAGGACCTACTTGTGTGCTTGTCACCTAGGGTCTTTTATCAACAAATTATAAACATATGCAAGAATATAAGACTACAACCATTCAATCAAGAATTTTTGCAGAAAAAACACTTACATATCACCATGAAATAGTATGCAAACCCTAGTTGTAAACCTTCCTTCAAGAGAAATGCCAAAAAATAGAAAGAAATGCCTTCCTTCAACAAGTGCACCTCACTAAATCAACAAAACTACCCAATTAGGGTGAAAAATCAGACCTCACTAAATGAGTGAATGATGTGTTATGATAAAATGAGAGCTAAAACTCCTCAATATATATTATATCAATGACCTTAATTAATTTTAGGTCATAAAAATGGCTGACAAGACCACAATACTGTTTTTACATTAAATTGTCAAATTAAAACCCTAACTGAGTTGTAAAAAAGGTAAAATCCCCTTCAAGGGAAGCGCTAGCCCCTTTTAGGGCAGATGAGACATCCAGGAGAAAAGCGTTAGCCCCCTAGGGGCCTCTCCAACATGCCACACGTGCCACTGCTACCCAGTCTGCCTCCATGAATGTCCCTGAAGCTAGATGACATCATGGTGAATATGGGGACATCCAGAGCCTTCCAAGGCCAACGTTCCACTAAAAAGGGGTCATTCCCCCTAGGTCGGGCTCCGCCAAAGTGCCTCTGATGGAATGTCCTCTTCTTCTCCTGTACAAGACCTGAATCAACCACTGTCCTATCTCTGCCCCCTGATGGAGTCTTAGCATCCATCTAGTGGGCTCTTCATCCACATGAAGGTCCGAACTGATCATCTCCCCATGTGTACTGGTCCAAATGGTACCTATCCGTCGAGCATGATCCTGCACATCAGAAGCTATGCCCTCCATGGGCTCATCAGTCACCGATATCATAGAAATGTTAATCATGTTTCATCATCAATATTATCAAACATATGCATAAGACCCTAATACATTAGTCAATAGCTCAAAGACATTACAAAAACCTACAATACAAGACTGGAGAAAAAGACAAGATGTCCTATTGGGCTAGTATCCACAATAAAGGGGAAGTTTCTAGGAAGGTTTCATCCAAGCCATGTAAGTGAGGTGATGTGGTTGGGGATGTCCAGACATGTGGGTGAAGTGAGAGCCAGGGATGCATGATGTTATCTATGGGTGCCTTTGTAGAAGGTGAGTCATACATGTCATGGATGCAATTTTTCCAAGCCCGCTCTTGCCTTTATTCTTTTATTTTATTTTCTTTTTCTTCTTCTTTTTCTTTTATTCAAGGGATAACCAGAGGACACTACCTTGGCATGGTGACCAGAGCTGACAGTGTTACCCACAAGTACTTTCACAGAGATGAGAAGGTTGTCTCGTGATTAGACCCCCTTTCCCTTGGCCATGCAGCCAAAGGTCACTGCCCTGGCATGGTAACCAGATGGTGGCAATGTCATACTGCTAGGTACCTATGAACCTAATAGGCTAGCTCGTGATGAGACTCCCTATCCTCTTGACTAGGTCTTGTTTGTATTTTCCGAGTCCCTCTTATTTCTTACTAAGAGGATTTTTATTGCCTTCTCAGGGATCCCTGGGCGAAGCATATTGAGGTTTTATTTCTAGGCTTTTATCTTTTACCAGCTGCTTTTACCTTCTGGGCCTTTAGCCCCTTCTTCCCACGAGATAAGGTGCAATCCTACAAACAGGTCAACCCAATGCCAAGACAAGGGGAATGGGGCAAGTGAATGGGAGATAAGATTAAATAATGGTGCTATGATGGGAGCGAATGATGGCTTTTCAGAAATCCACCAGTGGCAAACCCAGACCTGTGGGCACAGGCTTGCTAGGATACCCTGCCAATCTCCCAGAGCATGGTCAAGTGGGATAATGTAAGATCCAAGCAGTTGTTAGAGATAAAAGGTATCAAATGCATATATTTAAAAGTTTTAATGATCAAAAGTGACACATACCATGATACCTGGACCAATTACTTCATGAAGCAAGAACCTCGTCTGATACAAGACCAAGCCGATGGTGATGGATGTTGTTGTTGCTAACAAGATAAAGCTAATGGAAGAAGAAAAGGGTGGGCCCTCTAGGGCCATGCTCAGGTCAATCCTTCTCTCGATACTCCATGTATAGGACCTGTGGGCCTCGAGACATGATCTCCTTCTTATCCCTAAAAATCAAGGATAACATCTGGCTCCAACTTGGGGACATATGCTCACCGTAGAGCACATGAGAACCTCAACATCTCTGGCATAACTTGCAAACCTACTCAAACTCGATAGGGGCATCAATAAAAAAATGGGGTAGTAATGCCAC
>ML795993.1:65049-76768 GCA_009831015.1 Picea engelmannii
ATATATATATATATATATATATATATATAGACTGAAAGAAAACAATCAATAATGCAAATGTGAAAGAAAACTAACATGAAATGCAAATGGTATAATACATGAATACAAAATGCCTACTTACCTGTACTTGCGTGTGAATTCAAGTTACCCCATCCTAGTGGGGTTTGAGGAAGTGCCCATTGATGGGCACTGTGTGCCTTCGTCCCTCCAGTGTAGACAGGTAATATGAGTCATTAACTAAATTTCTTCCAACCTTAAAAGGGCCAAGACAAAAATGATTGTTTCCTTTGATATTAGTAGGATTCCCTTTATTGGCATCCCACATCCATACTACGTCCCCCTCCTTGTACTCTCTGACTTTGAAATTTTTCATTCCTTGAACAACCCTGGTGTATTGTGTAGAGGGACGTGGGTGGGATTCTGCTACAAATATTTCCTGCTGCGAAGGACGAATCTGTACATGATCTTCCACTTTCTTTAGTATTTTCATAGTCTCATATTCCTGGCCTTTGAACTCGTCAAGGAGTTGTTGTTATTCTTCTTTCTTGATCCATTTAATCTTATTAGAATTTTCCTCCTTTGTAAAAGGTGTATCTTCTAGAGAATATTTATGAGGAGTCTATATAGTTTTGTCACGTGCTTTGTCATCTTTGATGGAATCACTGGGCTCTTGCACATAAGTTGTAGTCACAGGTACATTTTGGATATTAGCAATAGTTCCATCTTTCAATGGTCCATCTGATCCTTGGAAAAAGTTGTCAAATCTCTCTTTGACAGATGGTACCTTGATTACTTCTCTCAAAGGGATGGTTACAAACATATTGGATAATGCCTCTTCAAGGTCAAAGTTAAGGTTAACCCTTTCAGTCTTGGATGTTTTAGGAAAGATTACATCCAAAGGTGGGTTTTTTGTTTGGTCAGCAGTAGGTTGGTTCAACTTATTTCTTCTATACACCTGGAACTCTTGTTTCTTTAGCCTTGCTTTTGATTCCTAGTCTAGTTTGTTTATTACCGCCATTTTGGATGACCTGGCCACTTCTTTTATGGCCTCTTGATGCTCTTCAGTGGTGATATTTATTTGATGGCCTTATATGATGTGGCCTATATTGTTCACTTGTTGATGGCCACCATTACTGTAAAGACACTCATGTTCCCAATGTGCTTCACTACATTGAAAACACCCAAGGGTTTTCATCCACAATGATGGTGCTTGGAATTTCTGTCTTTGAAAAAATATTTGTTCCACTCAATGATATTAATTACTCTTTGTACTGAATAGCCATATTCATCCGAATCTTTAGAGATATTAGAGGAATCATCGGGATAATCACCCCAATCTGTGTCTTCTTCTATCAAGGGAAAAGTGGGGCCATCTTGAAACAAGTATGGATCTATTGATTTGTAATCACTAGGTCTAAGATCATCTATTAATGATAAAGAGGGTGTTTTCTCATCTTGCTCAAATTGACCAGTCTGTAATAGTGTGGGAGTCCCCTCAAAAGATAATTGGTCATCTAGGTCTTGCTTTGTCAAAAAATGAACAATTTCGCGAATTCTTTTAACCCTTTGCAAGATACAGGACATACTAGTGTCTAAGTTGTTTCCATTATGCACCCGGGGCTCTTCAAACCTATTGGTTTCACTCATGTCTTGATTTTCCAACATTTGTGTGTTCAAGACAAACAAGGAATCTTCAAAGTTAGGCTTTTTATGAGTGGCCACACCCAAATCCTCACATGGTTCATGTTGTCTTGAGATGTTTGAGACATTGCTAATGTTTGAGAATGTTGTGCTCCATTTCCTTTTGGGAGGCATGAGTTTTACCTCCAGAATTTCTGGGAAATTGGGTTCAGCTTTGATGATCTCCTCATGACTAGATTCCCAAGGGTCATTATTGTATGAGAGATTGACTTAATGGATGTAGTCTTTGAATTCCAGGTTCTTCTCAATCTGACAAGCAAAATCTTGTTCTTCTTCTAGAGTCAAGGGTGACCGATCTTTGAGAGTAAACTGCAAAACTCCTTCCAATGAGTTCAAGTAGTGTTGGAGGAAAACTTCTTCTGAGAAACTAGGTCTGATTTTTTTGAGGAGAAGGTTGAACCTATCATTGAAATCCCTAATGCCCTCACTAGAGGCTTTGCAAATATCAGTATATTGAGAGTAAAGGGAATTCATGCTTTCTTTTTCACACCAATCTTTCTTGAATGCTTGTTCAAGATCTTCAGGGGTTTTGATGCTTCATTTAGGGAGTTTGTTAACCCATCTTCTAGCACTTCCGGTGAGTGAGCTCACAAAGAGCCTTAAAAATACATCGAGGTGTTTTTGTCTGGATTGATGAAACTGGAATGCATCACAGAAGTCGTTCCAATGAGAGTTGCCATAGGATCCATCTTCCCCTGAAAACTTAGGTATCCAGGACTTGACCTTATTGGGTAGATCATGTAACCCCCCTTGGGTGTTAGGTAATCTTAAAGGGCCAATGAGTTCTTTATGAGACCACTTGGGAGAACTTATAGGGGTGACAGGATTTGTGGAGGTCATAGTAGTAGATGAAAGTATATACCGACGCCCACTATGGGTCGTTATTAGCTATTTGTGGAGTCGCCAGATGATTTTCTTGAAATCATCAAAGAAAAGGGAAAACACCCTAGTGGAGTCACCAGGTAAGCTTATAAGATAAGGCTCCTGAGGCAAGGCTTACTGAAAAGTGTCATCTTGAGGAGAATTGACTCAGTGTTCCCCGACAACGGTGCCAAAATTTTATCGCACAGTTTGTAACTAGGTCCATGGTTGTAAGATAGAAGGCCAAACTAGCATAATAGGAACCTATCGCACCCAATGTCACCACGATGGGGAGTTTCTTTCTATTTAGGGAGATTAGTACCAACATAGACATCACCGGTAACCTAGAGTTTTGAAGAGGTAAAAGTTTAAAAGTCAAAAGTAAAGTTCCCCCTTCACAGGTCACCAGCAAAACAAATAGTCCTGACTGAACAACCAATAATGAAGTGTAGGCCCAAAGAAGAACACCTACCTAGAACAAAGAAACAACAAACCAATATATATGCAGGCTATGATTAATGGGTTAGTACTTCGTAAGACTATCAATATATAAGCAATTATAACAATAAATATTGACGAAATCAATGTTTGTTAATATAGCAATAAAATAATATCACTTCACCAATAAATATCAAGATGATGTAGCAATCAATGTATCCAATCAATCCCTTATTCAATAAATGCTTTAAACACCATTCAATTTCCTATAAAATGAAAAATGTTGCATCAAGATGAAGTAACCAAGGGTGACGTCAGCCCTCTTAGGGTTAGTATTTAGTTAGGGTTTCAATTTAGCAAAGGTTTTGAGAGCTATTCGATCACTTTTACTTCAATGCTGGAGGTCTAAGATCAATGCCTAAGGGTTAATGGAGTCAATTTAGAAGAGGACGCAAGGGTTTAAGGAAACTAAGGACTGGAGGGAAGGGTTATGAAGTGATGCTATGGAAAGGCCTTAGAATCAAAACCCTAGGGGAGAGAGGCTCACTCCAGTGTTTCTAAAGAAAGGCCTCGTGCTCTCTCCTCCTTCCTTAGGTCAACTTGGAAAACAACTAGCAATAAAGATAAATCAAGACTAGAGAGTGTGGTGAGGGAGAGTGTTGCTAAGTCAAGGCTCTATCACCAAACCCTAGAAGCAGGAGGGACCTAGGTGTAGATAACCTACGCCTAGGACGCCTCCTCATTCTTGACTTCAAAGAGTACGAATAGCTCAAGGAGAAGAAGCAATAAGAGTGTAGCTATGGCTATGCTCTTCCTTCCTTCTTCAATGGATGAAAAATTCTCTTTTAGGGGACATGAAACAAGGACCTACTTGTGTGCTTGTCACCTAGGGTTTTTTATCAGCAAATTATAAACATATGCAAGAATATAAGACTACAACCATTCAATCAAGAAGTTTTGCAGAAAAAACACTTACATATCACCATGAAATAGCATGCAAACCCTAGTTGTAAACCTTCCTTCAAGATAAATGCCAAAAAATGCCAAGAAATGCCTTCCTTCAACAGGTGCGCCTCACTAAATAAACAAAACAACCCAAGTAGGGCGCAAAAATCAGACCTCACTAAATGAGTGAGTGATGTGTTATGATAAAATGAGAGCTAAAATTCCTCAATATAGATTGTATCAATGACCTTAATTAATTTTAGGTCATAAAAATGGCCGACAAGACCACAATATTGTTTTTACATTAAATTGTCAAATTAAAACCCTAACTAATCTCTAAAAAAGGTAAAATCCCCTTCAAGGGAGGCGCTAGCCCCTTTTAGGGTAGACGAGACATCCAGGAGAAAAACGTTAGCCCCCTAGGGGCCTCTCCAACATGCCACATGTGCCACTGCTGCCCAGTCTACCTCCATGAATGTCCATGAAGTTAGATGATGTCATGGTGAGGATGGGGGCATCCAGAGCCTTCCAAGGCCAACGTTCCATTGAAAAGTGGTCATTCCCCCTAGGACGGGCTCCACCAAAGTGCCTCTGATGGAATGTCCTCGTCTTCTCCAATGCAAGACCCTAATCAACCATTGTCCTGTCTCTGCCCCTTGATGGGGTCTCAACATCCATATGGTGGGATCTTCAGCCCCATGGAGGTCCGAACTGATCATCTCCCCATGTATACCTGTCCAAATGGTACCTATCCGTCGGGTATGATCCTGCACATCAGAAGCTACACCCTCCATGGGCTCATCAGTCACCGGGATCATGGAAATGTTAATCACGTTTCATCATCAATATTATCAAACATATGGATAAGACCCTAATACATCAGTCAATAGCTCAAAGACATTACAAAAACCTACAATACAAAACTGGAGAAAAAGGAAATTCCTATTGGGCTAGTATCTACAAGAAAGGGGAAGTTTCCAGGAAGGTTTCATTCAATCCATGTAAGTGAGGTGATGTGGTTGGGGATGTCCAGACATGTGAGTGAAGTGAGAGCCAGGGATGCATGATGTTATCTGTGGGTGCCTTTGTATAAGGTGAGTCATACCTGTCATGGATGCAATTTTTCCAAGCCCTCTTTTTCCTTTATTCTTTTCTTTTATTTTCTTTTTCTTCTTCTTTTTCTTTTATTCAAGGGCTAACCAAAGGAAACTACCTTGGCATGGTGATCAGAGCTGACAGTGTTACCCATAAGTACTTTCACAGAGATGAGAAGGTTGGCTCATGATGAGACCCCCTTTACCTTGGCCATGCAGCCAGAGGTCACTTCCTTGGCATGGTAACCAGATGGTGGAAATGTCATACTGTTAGGTACCCATAAACCTAATAGGTTGGCTCGTGATGAGACCCCCTATCCTCTTGACTAGGTCTTGTTTGTATTTTTCGAGTCTCTCTTATTTCTTACCGAGAGGTTTTTTATTGCCTTCTCAGGGATCCCTAGGTGAAGGATCTCGAGGTTTTATTTCTAGGCTTTTATCTTTTACTTGCTACTTTTACCTTCTGGGCCTTTAGCCCCTTCTTCCCACCAGATAAAGTGCAATCCTACAAACAGGTCAACCCAATGCCCAGACAAGAGGAATGGGATAGGTGAGTGGGAGATAAGATGAAATAGTGGTGTTATGATGGGTGGGAACGATGTCTTTTTAGAAATCCCCCAGTGGCAAACCCAGACCTATGGGCACAGGCTTGCTAGGATACCTTGTCAATCTCCCAGAGCATGGTCAAGTGGGATAATGTAAGATCCAAGCGGTTGTTAGAGATAAAAGGAATCATATGCATATATTTAAAAGTTTTAATGATCAAAAGCGACACATACCATGATACCTGGACCAATTACCTCATGAAGCAAGAACCTCGTCTGATACAAGACCAAGCCAATGGTGATGGATGTTGTTGCTGCTGACAAGATAAAGCTGATGGAAAAAGAAAAGGGTGCGCCCTCCAGGGCCATGCTCAGGTCAATCCTTCTCTTGGTACTCCATGTCTAGGACCTGTGGGCCTCAAGACATGATCTTCTGGTTATCCCTAAAACTCAAAGATAACACCCCCCACCCCCATCCTCATATGGGGGGAATGGGGGGAATAATAGAGAAAACATATTATGTTTTCTCTATTATTCCTCCATATGAGGGCGAGGTTATGTTTTCTCTATTATTCCCCCATATGAGGGTGAGGGTGAGAGTGGGGGTGGGGGGAATAATAGAGAAACATATTAGGGTGGGGTGAGGGAGGGGGTGAAGGAGTAGGAATAACGAATCAAACATAATATGTTTTATCTATTATTCCCCCCTACTTTAATATGTTTTCTCTATTATTTCCCCCACCCTCACCCTTATATTGGGGGAATAATAGAGAAAACATATTAATTTTTTTCTCTATTATTCCCCCCATATGAGGGTGGAAGGAATAATAGAGAAAACATATGAATATGTTTTCTATGTTATTTCCCCGATCCCCACCCCCACCCATACGTTTTCTCTATTATTTCTCCAACCCCCACCCTCACCCTCCTATGGGGGAAATAATAGAGAAAACATAATATGTTTCACTATTAATCCCCCCACTCCCACCCTCATTTGAGAATTATATTTTCTCTATTATTCCCCTCACCAAAACCCCCACCCTCACTCTCATATGAATAATAGAGAAAACATAAAATGTGTACTCTATTATTCTCCACACCCTCACCCTGATAATATGTTTTCACTATTATTCCCCCCACACCCACCCTCATATGAGGGTGTGTTTTCTCTATTATTCCCCCTACCCCACCCTCATAATATGTTTTCACTATTATTCCCACCACCCCCACCCCCACCTCCATGATGTGGATAAGAAATGTGGCTCCTCTAAAAATAAATGTGTCAAATAAGATGATGATGGTACTTGCACAAGATGGCAATAAGATATCAATATCTCTCATTAAATCTAGCATATAACAAGAAGTTAGTTTTTTTCATAAATCATTTAATTAGAAGAAGATAAAACATATTAAAAAAAATTCCCTTTTTACTTCAATTGAAAAAACCTTGAAAAAACGATTAAAATTTTATTTTAATTTTCATTTACATAAGAAATAAATTTTAAAAATATGAAATAATTTTTAAAACCTCAATTTTGATCCCTGGTCGGTATCCCATAATGGGATGCCTATTGGAATAATAATTGGAAACCACCATTAGCTGCCTTCCATTCTCAAGGCATAGGGTGTGAGTTGTGATTCTCCTCAGCCATATTGATTTTCCCACTCTCATAAGAATAGTAATGAGCATCTAACATAGGACACTCATTGTCTACCGAATCTGTTTTCCCTCGTTTACAGAAATGATGCTCTTCATTCTTTAACATGTTAGTTCTCCTTTTTCCCCACGTGGTTCAACCGTTATTGATATATAACACGACTGACATATTCACTCATTGGACTAGTATGGCTGCTTCCTACTCATTTTGAATTCTTCTCTACTTCTCCATAATACAAAACGCTTGTCGTGATACTGAACCACTATTTTATAGATAACGTAACTCATAATTTGTTAAATATAATGAAACCTCAATAGGCTGACTGTACACTGCCAGTTGTCCTGGCCAGCTATACTTTATTTTCTTGATTTGCTTGAGCCTATTTAGCTCAGCTATTTTCCTTTTGCACAATAATTCTTCATTAACTCTTCTCATTGTATTTTCTCCTTACATTCTCAATATACTAAATACTATTTTTGTTCTATTCTTTCTCTCTGCATTTCTTGCTTCACAATTTATCATGGTATCAGAGCACTGGTTGTAAGCCTCTTCACATAGGCTAAAGAGAAACACGATCCTCACATCGCATAGCTTAAATCGACATCGAGAGAACGAGACACATCTTTTTCACAAGGCTTGGAGAGTTGTCCACCATTCGCTCAAAATATCGTCACAGGAAACTCCCACGAGGAAGCAGAGCGCTATACACTTGAAAGATCAAGGAAGCAAAGACTGTAGAAGGAGAAAGTTTAAAGATTCGTGAACAATTTTAGATTCGTCAAAGATTCATGAAGAAGAGCTGCAAGAGGCAGGAACATTTGAAGAATTCTAAGAAATTCGTTCAAATTAGTGAAAGATTGTTGAAGAAGGAAAAATCGTTTAAAGAATTTTGGGAATTCTCTCAAATCCATCAAAGATTGTTGCAGAGAACATAATGATTCAAAGAATTCATGTAATTCTTTCAAATCTGTGAAAGATTCACGAATTTTCTTCCGTCGGAGAGAATCTTTGCAAGAATAGCAAAGAACTCACAAAAGCATCCAAGAACGAGCAATCGCAGTTGTAAGATCCATCCTGTGATCAGATATGAGGTGAAAATTCATCTCAGAAGGGACGAGGAGAGCGCAGAAAAGGCAAAAGAATTGTAGCCGTTGGATTTTGCATAGAGGACCGATAGTCATTGGATCCGTGAGAAAGTGCACGAGGCTTAGTTCTCTGGAGCGCACAGGATAAATTTTGACTTGCGAAGTCACAAAATCGTTAGGACCGTCCATCAAGGGACATGCGGTGAGATCTCGGCATTTCACTGACTCACAGGGTGTAAAGGTCAGAAGACTTCCATGAGAATTCACGAATCATGAAATCCCGATTCATTCTAGACCGTTGGATCGAGAAATATTGTGAGTCGTCGATCTAACACTATTGAAAAGTCAGGAATCGAGAGTTGGACGAGAAAAGAAGACTGCACTCCAAACCCCGATATGAGAAATCCCGAAATCATCTCGACCATCCATCAATTAGGACACGTGGCAGCAGATCCAAGCGCCATCAAAATTTTGGCATTTCGGATTTCGGGATATCAGAGGTCTTGTTGATGAAGGTCAGGACACTCCACGGTGAAAGTCGTGAAATCCCAAAAAGATCACGACCGTGCATTCGTTAGGACACGTCGAAGCACATCCAAGTGCCATCAAAATTTTGGCATTTCAGAGTTCGAGATATCAGAGGTCTTGTTGACGAAGGTCGGGACACTCCATGGCGAAAGTCTCGAAATCCTGAAAAGATCACAGTCGTCCATTCGTTGGGACACATGCAAAGATCGAGGAAACCATTAGTATTTCGGCTATCGGGGTTTCAAGTTGATAGAGGATTTGTGTCACCGAGGGTTGCAAGTCGCGAAATCGTGAAACACAGGAGGACTGTCCATCTTGAGAAGACACGTGGCAACAATCCATGATTTCAGAAGATTTTTCGAAAGGAGAAGGACTCTTTGCCATTTCGGCATTCCGTGTATCGGTATTTCGGGGGTCAAGAGGACAGGAGATCAGGCGCTTGAGTTGCGAAACCCCGAAACAAGACTGTGGTCTTATGAGTAGTGGTCACATGGACCAAGGCATATCTCAAGGGGCTAATGTGATAAAGGTCATTTCGACATTTCGACCATCCAAGAGACAGGAGGTTGGGCGTTTTGCATCATAAAACCCCGAAATAGGACTGCGGTCATATGGGAAGCGGTCACATGGACTGGAGGTATAGCCTTGGGGATAATTTTTGTTAAAGCCATTTCGGCAAATCGAAATTTCAGAGATCGGAACAACAAAGGGTCAAGGACTCTTGACATCGGGAAACAGGAAGTCCCAAAACACGAAATCTTGAAAAGGCATTTGAATAAGCACCCGAATATTTCAGATTTTGGCAAATTGAGGGATAGAGAAATTAGCAGACCTGATTTAAGCGTAAGAAACAGCTAAACACAAAAAAAATTCAAATTTTTTTTTCTGTTTTGTTCAAATTCTTTAAATATGGCGACGTCTAGTAATTTTGGACCAACTCAAGGTCCGATTCTTTTTGGAAAGAACTATGAGTTTTGGTCTCTTCGAATGAAATCGTTCTTGTAAGCACAAGAGTGTTGGGATCCAGTGGATCTTGGATATGTGGAGCCAGATTCAGCAGACCTTGCCGCCATGACAAACCAGCAGAGAATTGCTCAGACAACTCAGAGGAACAGAGAAAATAAAGCTAAATTCTGGATTCAAAATTCTGTGGATGATTCGATTTTCTCAAAAATCACAGGCACTGGTACTTCAAAACAGGCCTGGGACATCCTTAAATCATCCTACCAAGGCAATGAGAGGGTCAAAATAGTCAAATTGCAAACCTTGAGGATGTTATTCGAGACTTTAAGAATGACAGAGTCTGAAAATGTGGATCAGTTTATGACCAGAGTCACAGGAATCGTGAACCAAATTAGATTGACTAGTGAAGTCATCACTGATCAATGCATTGTTGAAAAAGTCCTCAGAAGTTTACCAAAGAAATTCGAAATGGTTGTTACAGCAATCATTGAATCCAAGGATCTATCACATTTTTCAATAGATGAACTGACTAGTTCCCTGGTGACACATGAGACCAGACTGCATCTCACAGATGAGTCAATCGCCAATGCCTTCAAAACTCAATTCTCCTTCAACAGAGGGAGAGACAGAGGTCACCAAGGACGAGGGAGTACTACAAGTAACCAACACTTGAATGGAGGTAACAGACAACAGAGCCAACATCAAAATTTTCAAGGTCACAGACAACAACACCAGAATCAGAATTTTCAGCCTCAAGGAGGCAGTGAGAGAAGATCAAATGACAAATCAAGCATACAATGCTATTATTGAAAAAACTATGGGCACTATGAATCTGAATGACGGAAGAAACAGGCAGATCATCTCTCAAGCAGAGCACATGTGTCAAATCATACAGGAGAAACCTCAAGAGGTATGTTTCTCTCATGCCAAAAGACTGAAGAACAACCTAAAGATCTCTAGTTGCTGTACAGTGGATACAACAATCACATGACAGGTAACAAAGATTTACTTTCATCCATTGATTCTTCAATCTCATTTAATATTACACTTGGAAATGATTTCTTAGTCAAAGTTCAAGGCAAAGGAACTGTACCTATTCTTACTAAACAAAATGAAAAGAAAGACATAAACAATGTCTATCATGTTCCAGATATGAAACATAATCTACTAAGTGTAGGACAGCTCATTGAACATGGCTATAAGGTACTCTTTGAGGGAGAATCTTGCAAGATATATGACAAAATCCCAAGTAGAAAATTGATTTATGAAATCCACATGACTCAGAATAGGATGTTTCCCCTTACACTCAGAACTGCAAATCTAATTCAACCATATGCACAAAGTGCATCCACCCTGAATGAAACAATGGTTTGGCATACAAGATTTGGACATCTACCCTTTAAGAGTCAAGTCTTCTTCAGAAGCACTCCATGGTCAAAGGTCTTCCCATATTCAAAGAACAAAATTCCCCATGTGAGTCTTGCATACTTGGAAAACATAAGAGAACTGGTTTTCCACAGTCATCCAATCAAGACAAACAACATCTCGAACTAGTTCACACTGACCCATGTGGACCAATGCAAATAGAGTCAATAGGTGGTAGCTTTTACTTTCTAACATTTATTGATGATTTTAGCAGGAAAATTTGGATCTATTTTCTCAGACACAAGTCTGAAACTTTTGCAAAATTCAAGGAATTCAAAGAAGAAGCTGGAAAACAGAGTGGAAAATATATAAAAGCACTCAAGTTCGATGGATGAGGAGAATACAACTCCAATGAATTTGCAAATTTCTGCAAATCACAAGGCATTATCATGCAAACAACAACCAGGTATACTCCACAACAAAATGGAGTGGCTGAAAGGAAAAATCAGACAATAATGAATATGGAAAGAACACTT
>ML795993.1:87306-105357 GCA_009831015.1 Picea engelmannii
TATCTGGAAACTCATTAATTTGCCAACCATTCGACCTCCAACTCATCCTTCTAGAAGATTCCTTCTAGAAGGATCGAGAACTTATTCATTTTCTCCCTTTAGAAACATTTCCGCACCCTGACCATTAACACAGTGCGGAAAGTACGCAGTCAGGCTGAATGAAGCATGCGGAAATCAAGTATTTCCGCAGGATAGAATATATGCAGCCTGCGTACTATCTCCAAAAATGTGATTTTGAGAAAATGACAAGTGTAACTTTCTTCATAAAAATGATCTAAATGAAGAGTTAGATCTTCCATCACCCTGTCATTATCATGTCATCATCTCGATAACCAAAAATGTGGATAACACATGCTTAGTTTATATTTTGAATAGATCTTCAACCACAAGTCTAAAGATGAAAGTCCCGCAAGAAGCATGGAGTGGGACAAAGCTAAATGTTGCACATCTAAGGACATTCAAATGCATAGCATATGCTCACATACTTTTCGAATTAAGGAAGAAACTGGACAATAGAAGTGAGAAATGTATCTTTACTGGATATAGTAAAACATCTAAAGCCTACAGGCTTTACAAACCAATCTCCAAGAAACTAATTCTCAGCAGAGATGTAAAATCTCTGGAAAATCAATTCTGGAATGAATTAGAAAATCAGCAACTAGACAGTCAAAATCCATTGCTGCCAAGTTCTGAAAACATAGAAAATTTAGGACAACAAATACCTCTACCTGTTCTTCCAAGATTGCAGGTACAAGGACGATCTAAAAATTCTCAGGATAACTCAACTTCAAGCAGAGACTCATCCTCTGAAATTCAAAATCAGAGAACTCGAAGTTTGAGAGAAATCCATCAGTAGTTGGATGACTTTCAACAGCACAACCTTTTTGCTTTTATGTCATGTCAACCTACATCTTTTAAGGAAATCGCTAAGGAGCCACATTGGGTTCAAGGCATGAACCAAGAAATTGACTCCATTGAGAAGAACAAGACATGGGATCTTGTTGATTTTCCAGGTCACAAGAAAAGTATTGGTGTCAAGTGGGTTTACAAAACTAAACTCAATGAAAAAGGGCAGATCGAAAAACACAAGGCAAGACTTGTTGCCAAAGGATTCTCACAACCTGGTACTGATTATGGTGAAACTTTTTCTCCAGTAGCAAGATTAGACACTGTAAGAACTCTATTAGCCATAACAGCCCAACATAAATGGAAAGTATACCAGATGGATGTCAAGTCAGCTTTCCTAAATGGTTTCTTAGAAGAAGAAGTTTATGTCGATCAACCACCTGGATTTGAAGTCCAAGAGCATCCAACCAAAGTATATCGATTGAAGAAAGCCTTGTATGGCTTAAAGCAAGCTCCAAGAGATTGGTACAACAGAATTGACACTTATCTGATCAAAATTGGTTTCAACATAAGTCAAAATGAACCAACTCTTTACACCAAAACTGATCAGCACGGTAAAATTTTGATTGTATGTTTATATGTTGATGACATGATATATACTGGAAATCTTGAATTAACCAATTTTAAACATGCCATGCAATCTGAGTTTGAGATGACAGATTTTGGCTTCATGAAATATTTTTTGGGGATTGAGGTTGATCAATCAACCAAAGGCATTTTTGTCTGTCAGAAAAAGTATGCAACACACATCATAAAAATATTTTGCATGGAAGAATGTAATCCAACAGAAACCCCTATACCTCTAGGCACAAAATTGAGCAAGAAAGATGAAGGCCCTACAGTGGACCCTACCCTGTACAAAAGTTTAGTAGGTAGTTTGTTGTATCTTAAAGCAACTAGGCCTGATATTATGTATGCAGCCAACCTTGTTTCCAGATTCATGGAATCCCCCAAAGATTCTCACTGGAAAATGACGAAATAGATTCTGAGATATATTGTAGGAACTCTCAATTTTGTCTTATGTTACACTAAATCTGATAGTAATCAACTTTCTGGTTACACAATGATTTTGCAGGTAGCCTAGATGACAAGAAAAACACCTCGGGGCATGTTTTTCACCTGGGCACGAACCTGATTTCATGGGCATCAAAGAAACAACCCATTGTATTAATATCTTCTACAGAGGCAGAGTATGTCACTGCTATCTCATCTTCTTGTCAAGCTGTGTGGCTGAGAAGAATATTGAAAGATATGTCATATACAGAAAATGATCCAACTCCTATTTTCTGTGACAATACTTCAGCAATAGCTCTATCCAAAAATCATGTGTTTCACAAGAAAAACAAACACATTGACACTCGTTTTCACTTCATCCACGAGCTAGTCAATAATGGTGATATTCCACTTCAATTCTGTGGTTCTCGAGATCAGCTCGCAGATATCTTCACAAAACCACTGAGAAAATCTGTTTTTGATTTTCAGAGACAGCACTTGGGCATAATCAGTACTATTGAGTTTAAGAGGGAGTATTAAATATAATGTAACCTCAACAGGCTGACTGTACACTGCGAGCTGTCCTGGCCAGCTGTACTTTCTTTTCTTGATTTGCTTGAGTCTATTTAGCTCAACTATTTTCCCTTTGCACAATACTTTTTCATTAAATCTTCTCATTGTACTTTCTCCTTACATTCTCAATATACTAAATACTATTTATGTTCTATTAGCATTTCTTGCTTCACAATTTATCATAATTCAAGTCGTAGTAGTCATACATTATGGTGGCCTCCTTACATGATGCTGCAGTTCGCAGGCCGTCCCCATTACTCAACATGTCTTACCTGTCATTATCGTTATCTTCTCTTCACTTGCAACGTGCAATGGAATGCGATCGAGAGCAATATTATTATTATTATTTAATACTGTTCAGTATCGTGCCTGGAAAAATCCTGCCACAGCTATGTTGTTTGTTCTGCGCACCAATTTGTAAAAATGGCTTCCAGCTGTCATACTGCACACCGCCTCCTTCCAGTGGCGTGTATACTCGACGTGCCCGACTTTTCAACGGAATGGATTCGATCAACAATTATACAAATTCTTTCTCACCAAAATCACATTTATGACCATCGAGAAAATCCTCACATGAAAGAATACTCATACGCACGGTGGCCTGCCATTCTCTCCGGCATACGAAATGGAGACCGATGCGACGTCTCCGACATCGGACTCCCATCCCGTAGAATGCCGCGGCCGGCCAAGCTCCCGTCCTCCGTTTCGGCCTCCTCCTCTTCCCACGCCAAGCTCCCTTTCTCCGTTTCGGCCTCCTCTGCCGCCATGCCATGCATGATTGGATCACGCTTCTGAAATTTAAATTTTAAATTTCATAAAGCCCGCTCGTTTCTTGGCTCCTTAAGTTCGTTTTGCAGCCATATGCATTGCTGCGTCTTCTGCGCAGAGTCCCTGGCGGTTTTACATTTAGAATTATCAAAATTACCAGATCAGGGATCACCGTCGAGCAGGAGATGGCGACTTCTGCACCGCCCATCGCTGCCGCCTGCACTGCCAACGCGAATACCAGAACTTTCCTTCCTTTCGGATACCCAATCCCTTTGTTCGTTTTGATTTGGGACTCGTAGGCTTCGTGATTGGATTAGAAGTAGGGATTCCAATTATATTGTATTGCAGAGGCTGGACGGTATGGAATTCAAAGCAGTGACTCTTCATGTTACAGTTATGGTAATGGTGGTGTCGTTGACATATGAGACGGCTTCAGCTCTTCCGAAATACCCATCGCTTCAGCTCTTCAGTTCTGAAACCTCATCCCAAATACCCATCGCTGCACTTTTCTGGTAACATATTGGTTTCTCATCTGCCAAGTTTGTCCAATGTTACGAATCTATGGCTTTTTTCATATGATTGGTTTACTTTTATGCAGGTCGCAGATTTCGCATTGGAACAATCTATGGAAAACAGGTGATCCATGTAAGATGTGGTGTAGGAATGGTACTGTGATCCCAAACCCTTTTAAACCCATTGAAATATCCATGGTACTGGATCGCAGCAGGGGAGAGAATCCAATCGCCATATTTGGGCCCCGGGCAGCTAGGAATGCTGTCAAGGCCACACTGAGTTCATCAAGAGATTACCCAAATCTTCTCTTGTTACATAATCAAACACAAATTCTAAGTTTTTGAAAAACAATCAATAGAGCATAGTAAATATGAAATGTGCCGGAGACGTAAATTTGAAAAACTACTTTGCCTAGGCTGCATCCTATGCAAGCGATTGAAACATCGGATCAAACTCTCTGCCAAATTTTACCATTAAAGTTCAGAATTTATAGAACATAATGGCAAAAAATAGATTAGAACATATGCTTAACTTTATTCATGTGGCCAAAGATTTTTTATAGTTTTATAATGGGTCTAATCAACTAACTATCTAATGGAACGAAACAATAAACCAAATGAGTGTATGTTGAAAGATGGAAGAAAAGATAAATAATGCATATGTGCATGGATCGAAGGTTGAAAGATGCATAGATTTGTAGAGAATGGTGTTATGGTGGAAAACTAACTATCTAATGGAACGAAACAATAAACCAAATGAGTGTATGTTGAAAGATGGAAGAAAAGATAAATAATGCATATGTGCATGGATCGAAGGTTGAAAGATGCATAGATTTGTAGAGAATGGTGTTATGGTGGAAAACTAAGTGTGGTATGGTGATTATTATGCGGAATTTTTATTTAGTGTCGAAGTTGCCGAACCAAAGTTGTTATATGTGTGGAGACAAAAAGCTAATGGTGTACATAAACATGTGAAGAATTGAAATTCATATAGGAAGTGAAAATATGAGAGAATCTTAACCATAGATGTGCATAGAACATAGTGTATTGGTATAGGGTATAGACTAAATAACTAGCAAATGTTAAAGAAGTCCAATTTCTAGGAGCCAAATCATTGTTCTCATTGATTCTTAGTCCAATGCAAGAAACATTGTTAGTCTATGTGGTGAATTGGTGGCGTCATGACAAAAAAAGGTGATAATGGAGTATTCTAAAGATGATATAAGAATGCGTATATAAGCTAAAAAGGTTGGAAGCAACATCACTATGTTGAGTGTTGGGCTACAATAGAGATGGCATATAGGGAGATCAATGTTGGTCTTGAAAACTAAGTGTTATCTTTCTACAAGATTTGTCAATTGGTCATTGCCTATGTCTAGTGATGGTGGAAAGAAATTGAACCCAATGGAAAAATGCTTGTTGGAACAAGTATGCCATGTGTATGGGGTGAGATATCCAATGGTCCAAATAGAAATGTGAAATTTTGCACCATATACATGAAGTGAAAAAATGAGAAAGTTAAACCAGAGAGGGGCATGTGAGTGCACTACCTGAATGTGTAAAGCATAAGTTGTGATTACTATTGAATGTACTTGTTGCGGATCTAGAGAGAAACCTACCACTTTATACCCGAGACTATCTCCAAGGGGTGTAAGATTGGTAGTGTTGTCATATAATTTGAGACCATCTGGAATCTTAGTAGTGAGAAACAAAAGAAGTACACACTAAATAGTGCCCCATTTGTGATGTTTAAACGATTATGTTGAAGGTCTTATCGACTTCCATGTTGAAACAAAGTGTCGGCTATATAGGTGCAATAGAAGCACAATCATCATCCTAAATAAGAGGCATCAAGTGCCATATGGATTATGCAAGTAGCCTAGGATTGTAGATAGAAATCCAAATCCAAGGATAGGGTAGCATAAGATATGTAAAATGGATCTTGGAGGTGATATATAATCCACTTGTGTATGAGTATTGATCTAAAAAAATTCTAACGGAATGTAATGAGCAAGAGAATGTTGACATCCTATATTGTGAGATGATATTGTCGGTGTAAAAATACGGGGACGAGAATGTGCATTGTATCAGTAACGTCCCTAGCCACCAACAGGCCAGGCAACCTCGCTTCAGGATGTCTCTTTTAGCTCTGATACCAATTTGTAACATTTATATGCACCTATCTATCTTAGATTAATAGTTACATCACTATGTTCATGCCACTTATTCATGAAGAAACAATACTAAACACTATGTCTCTATAAGCATACAAATGGCATATTCTAACCATACACAGATTAATGTGGAATTAATAGTAAGCCTACACATACAACATATATGATCTATCTAGGTATTGCTCATCATGTTATAAAACATGTACAATTACACCACATACAATCAACAAAGATTTGGTACTTATCTTCTATTAGATGACCACCAACTGCGTGGAGACCTTCCATGAACCTTCCAACCTTAGACCACGTTGCTCATGATGCTCAGCAGTGGGTCACCCCCGAGCTGAGACTAAGCTCCACCCAGGGCAAAGGAATCCTAGACTAGGCTGAGGTTACAAAAAACTGCACAATGCATCTGGAAGGATTCTCTCCAAGAGCCTACTTACACCCATTACTCACAGACTCTCATTCCCCACATGCATGTTCCACCTAGGGAATATGCACCTTCACTGTTCCACAGTCCATCGGTTTCTCCACTTCCCTTTCAGGGTCTCGGCAACATGCCAAATCAGGAATTCTCAGAGCTCCATAGTTGGTGTTGGACTCACTCTAGGAGAAAATCACTTCCCAGCAAACTCTCTCACCTGGATGGTAGCAACCACAATTCAATAAGGCACAACACAGCTCTAGAAAGTATAGATATGATGTGCTTCACAGGAAAACATAGGTCAGCTTCACGAGTTACTGGTTTCAGAGGTGGTTGAAAGATGCAGGGGTCGATGATGGAGGCCAAACGAATTAGGTGAAGGATGGGAGAATGGGGAGCAAACCCCCCCACTGAGCTGACTTTCCATCTTTAACTGTATGCACCTAGGTTGACACCTGTCTTCTTGGAGCTACATGCACTCCATTTAGCACTCGTTCCCTTTCCGAGGAACTTAGGATAACTGGGTTTATTTTCCCCACTTTATTATTTTCATTTTCATGAGTATATTATAATATTCCCTTGGGTTAAGCCTTCTAGCTTAGCCCCTCTTTCCTAGCCTCTCAGTGACATCCCTTTCCCTACCTAGTGGAGCTTAGTCCCCCATCACTCTTTCTTCGTGTCAGGTCTAAACGCAATGATGTATAATTTTTATTAATGATCTACATAATTACATATACAAAAATCAAGCTTATTGGCATTAGCATCCGGGATCTTCGACCTATAACACATAAGCCTACCAACTTATCAACACTTGGCTCACCAGCCTACAAACATCAATACATTTCATAGGGGCTCAGCCTAGGGTATTATAGTATCCTAGATATATGTTGTTTGAAATGGATGTAAGAGGTAGAGTGTGGTGTGGTGCATCCAATAGTTGATGAGAAGTAGTTTTGGAATGACCCTCCATTTTTCAAAGTGAATTAATGATATATAGGACTTTGAGAATATCAGTAGTGAGTGGAAGTTGATTGTGCATGATACGGGGCATATAAATGGCTACAAAAGTGCCATGCCACATGATATCTCTCTTTGGAGGAAAAAATAACTGGCCTTGATCAATAGTTTAAGACCACATCTATGTTGGAATGAGATGTTAAACATGTGGATATCTTGGATTTGGTAGGAATGTTGGAGATCTGTTTGTTGGATTAGCTAGGAAGTGAGGTATAGGAATGGAGAGAGAGAGAGAGAGGAAAATGACAACATGGATATCCCATTAATGATTTTCTCATTAATGACCTGTCTTGATCCAATCCAACCTCATTTTCCTATTGGATTGGATGATAAAAGAAGTGTTTTGAATCAATTATATGATATGTTCTTGAAAACAACAAAGAATCAAGAAGAATTATTCAAGTTCTTCTTATGAGGGGTTCAACAAATAATTCATTAAAATGAGTTCAACATGAGATGGTATATTATGCCATGATGTAGAAGGTGATAGAGGAAATGGAAAAAAATTGTCACCTCTCCTCCTTTAGTCCAAAAGATAGTTTTTTCCCTCAAGAGGTTGTATTAAAGGCTCTTGAATATGAAATTCAAAATGAAAGACAAAACATTCTCTCGTTCCATGAATTCAAGAAGTCATGCATGAATAACTACATTAAATACCTAACTAGGGATAGCCGAGGGAAAACCCCCAAGTACTTCCCCTCATTTCAAGGATGGTACTCAAGGTAAACCCTAGAATCTTCAAAGTATAAGGTTAGTCAACAACAAGGCTTGAATTCAATACAAAAATATACTCATTATGTGCTCAACACGACACTTACAAGAATTGAACCTCAATGGGGAGGATAACAATCATCCCTCCGAACCACCCAAGATAAACCCAATTGACACATTTATTAGGACCTTCCTACCCAAGTGAGAGAAATTTGAGAAAACAATGAATCAAAGTATATATATTCCTTCAAAGCTTCTTTCAAATAGCTTCACTTTCCTCAAATTGATATTATTGAGAAAACTTTTGAATCTTGGAAAGTCTATATTGAAAAATATATCTAAAAGATAAGGAACAAGCATCCACTAGCCAAATGTTGAATACCAACAGTGAGGGGAACTAAATTGTTCTCTCCCCTACCCTTTTGTATAAATAAGATAAATACTAAAGATAAGTGGCTTTTGGCTAGACCTTGTAAACTATTTTTTTCAAGTTATTCAAAAAGCCAAAATTGGTCACTTTTGGAAGAATTGATCTATTGTCTTTTTATTATATGGGACTAGTCCTTACTCTCCAATACTGGAATGAGTATAAGAATGTTTTCTTTTGTTCGTAGACATTTCTCATGCATTTGTAATTTATTCCTACTATTAATTTTTCAATAATTGTTAACCCATGAATGTGAGATTATAATCAATAATTTAAATGTAGACATACCTTGTTTGATTGATGGTTATTCAAATATTTCTATTATTAATGGACAATAAATTATTTTATGTTTTAATGGCTTAAATAACCGTTGATTTCATATTCATTCTTTGTTCTTAAAATCCTAGCTAGGTGTTTAGTTTAGGATTGCATTTGTTTTAGATTTAAAATTGCTTTTAAAACCTAGTTTTAATAACTCAATGCAAATCCAATGTTGGTAACCATGCAATTAAAAAGAAGAATTTTACTATGCCAAATGGAGAAAAGGATAATTGGGCCTTAGCTTAAAGTGAAATCCCCTTTTTTTTTATGATGGACATTTGTCCATGTCAACAGAGAGCTAATTGATTCAATCTTTAGATAGGTGTAGGTTCTAACACAATGCTTAAGGTTTGGCTTACCACTAGTATTATGGACTAGTGAAAGGTCGACTTTAGCACAACATCGAGTAACTAGTGTTTTAGCAACAACTTTGGGACAATCATGTGCCAAAAATAGTTTAATTCCAATGCTAACAAAGTGTCACATTATTGTATGATGGTCTAGGAGAGTGCACATTCGCACTAGGGTCTACACATGACCTGCACTAGCTAGCAGGCATAACTCACATCCCTAACACATGGCGATGCATACTTACACAACCTACCACCAAATCCTTATCTAGCATATTTTTTTCTAAGTATGCAACACCAACATGGCAAAAATCCTTCTAGATGCTTTTGGAAGATCAATAGTGTCCATATTATGTTGGGATGAATTATGTCCACATGATTTTGACACATAATTGTCCACATCTTTACATTTTTTTATTTTTCTAAGAATCTTTAAAATTAGATTAAAGATTCTCTAATGATGAGGAGATGAATGACAAACAAGGTGTTTTTCATTTTGTTCCATTATACATACTTCTTTATAGTCTTTTGTTACATCTCTTCTCAAAGATTTGTTGTATCCATTCCTCCTTTTTTATCCAATTCTCCTTAATGAATATTGTTGACATCTTATCTTCACTAGATTGCTTGCACAACTTAGTTAATGTTTTTTGATGATTTTTGGCATCACTAATACTTCATAGCTTCTACCCATAGGTTGAGGTCTTCACTAGTTTTTGGTTGCCCCTAAATTTACTCCTAGTATCCAGATAACTTAACCATGTGGCAAGTACTTGGCTACCCCTCCTCCCTAACCATTACAAGAAACTAAAGAGACACAAGTGCAAGTTGTTGGGACACATAGAGGCAAATACAACTACAAAGGTCTAAATTCCCACAAAGATAGATTATAGATGACACGAGCACCAAAATGACTAGTAGGACTAAAAATCCACATTGCAAGACCTTATTAAGACTATAACTATACTAGTCAAATTTTGGAACACCTACTGAGACCAATCAATAGAAGGAAAAAAGTGAGTTAATAAGTGGACAAACTAGAAGATCAACTAGTTGAAAATAGAGTGAGTTAATAAGTGGACAAACTTAACCTTTTAGACACATTCAATTTTTTCTATTTAAACAAAGTTTTTCCATGTTCTAGTGATTTTTTCAAAATTTCAGTCATCTAGATCAAAGTTCCCATAAATCAAGGACAACTATGACTTCCCATAAAAAAAATAGACTTATTTACTTGTTAACTTACTCCTTTGAAAATCATTACCATAATTACTTAAAACATCAGTAATTAAATATGTTAAGTTCTCACCCTTCTTTTTTTTTAGTTTTTTATTTAAATGCAATATCATATAACTAATAACACATAGAGCTTAGTTGAACATCAGTAATTAAATATGCTAAGTTCTCACCCTTCCTTTTTTTAGTTTTTTATTTAAATGCAATATCATATAACTAATAACACATAGAGCTTAGTTGAAACTTTTGGGCTTTTGGATTACCACTTGCTTTAAGCAAAAGAATAAGCTAAAGCTAGCAAAATAGGTCTTAGTCCATGAGACAAGTAGAAATGTTATGTTGTAATCATGTTAATATGAAATGCATTATCCATTTGTGGGAATGTGAGTGGTTCTTTGTTGCTCTTGGCACTTGTTAGTTAGCCATAGAAATGCACAACTAAGACGCTCCTTTGTATTGCAATTACTCAAAGGCCAATCAAATCCAGTAAGCTCGAAAACAAGCCGAGTTCCACATTCCACGTAGCCATAGCCATAACCCAAAAGTACTTCGTGCAGAAGGCAATCATCCAGTGAGCTTTCAATGTGATAATGAATACATTCTTTGACTACCAAACGAGACCAAGTTAACTCCATATCACTGGTGGAGAAATGGACAAAATTCACGCTGAATAAAAACACACAGCTGCAAGATGATATCCTTAGAAATGTGATAATAAATTAAATTTCATCAACTATACTCAATTAAATTACATCAACCACAGGGGCTATGAGGTATCAAACACCGTCGTAATCTTGAGTTTCCAAAGGTTTAATCATCAGGGCCATGAAAGATGAAGCAACATTCTCGTCTTGAGTTTACAAAAGTTGAATACTGAAGGGGTTGCTTTACAATGATCCCCATAAGCATAGTTCAATAAACTACATGCTTTTTGTTAAGAAGTTTTTTTTTTTTATAAAAAATGTGTATGAAGTTTTGAAAATTTTTAGCATTATGAAAAACTGTATAAATTTACATAGTTCGATACATACTCTTTGTTGGCAGTACCTTCAAGAGTTCAATATCAAACCCTAATTATTATTTCCAAACCTCCATCTAGAGAACACTTTATCTAAGGCAGCCTACTCAACTTGGAGACAATAGAACTATGATACCATTACTTTTACTAGGGAAAAAAAACTTGTGCAACTTTGTATTTCTCTCTGGTTCATTAAATCAAAGATAGGCATTACAACTTAAATAAAAGATAGGAAGTACAACTTGCAGCACATTGGAACATAAATAAACGATGGCAAACCACTTTGAACATGAATATTCAGATCTGCTGTATTGGTTATTTTTCAAAAACTTAGAATTTGTGTTTGATTATGTAACAAGAGAAGATTTGGGCAATCTCTTGATGAACTCCAGTGTGGCCTTGACAGAATTCCTAGCTGCCAGGGGCCCAAATATGGCGATTGGATTCTCCCCCTGTTGCGATCCAGTACCATGGATATTTCAATGGGTTTAAAAGGGTTTGGGATCACAGTACCATTCCTACACCACATCTTACATAGATCACATTTTTTCCATAGATTGTTCCAATGCGAAATCTGCGACCTGCATAAAAGTAAATCAATCATATGAAAAAAGCCAATAGATTCGTAACATTGGACAAACCTGGCAGATGAGAAGCAAATATGTTACCAGAAAAGTGCAGCGATGGGTATTTGGGATGAGGTTTCAGAACTGAAGAGCTGAAGCGATGGGTATTTGGGAAGAGCTGAAGCCGTCTCATATGTCAACGACACCACCATTACCATAACTGCAACATGAAGAGTCACTGCTTTGAATTCCATACCGTCTAGCCTCTGCAATGCAATATAAGTGGAATCCCTCCTTCTAATCCAATCACGAAGCCTACGAGTCCCAAATCAAAGCGAACAGAGGGACTGGGTATCCGAAAGGAAAGTTCTGGTATTCGCGTTGGCAGTGCAGCGACCGCGATTGGTATTCGCGTTGGCAGTGCAGGCGACAGCGATAGGCGGTGCAGAAGTCGCCATCTCCTGCTCGACGGTGATCCCTGATCTGGTAATTTTGATAATTCTAAATGTAAAACCGCCAGGGACTCTGCGCAGATTTATGAAATTTAAAATTTAAATTTCATAAGCGTGATCCAATCATGCTTGGATGGCATGGCATGGCGGCAGAGGAGGCCGAAACGGAGGACGGGAGCTTGGCAGAACACGACGTTCTATGGGATGGAAGCTCGATATCGGAGGCGTTTCATCGAGTTCCATTATTCTCTACTTTAGTTAGCATGACTGCAGAAGAGGTCGAAACTGAAAACGGGAGGAGGAAGTTGAAACGGAGGACGGAACCCTGGTCAACCACAACTAAAATGAAAGTTCCATTTCGTAAAAGAATTAGCTTTCTCCATTCTCTACTAACTAAAGTTTTACTAACTAACTAAAATTCTTCTAATTAGCTAAAGTTCTTCGTCAATCAATGTCAAACAATAGTATTGGGCAGAGTTAATCAAGTATTGTGGATAGGAATTATTATAATAATCGGCCACAAATGTAGCTACCTGTAATATGGATCCAGTCAAATCTACGAGGCGGCTGAGAATGATTTAGAGAAGAAAAACTGGATTCTAGAAAGTAACTACGAGACTTTAACGGTGTAGAAGACTGACTTTTATACTTATGACATCGCTAAATATAGGCCACATGATCGAGATACAGAGAAGCTCACCTTGGCTTATATGAAGACGAAGGCTTGGTTTCTCATAACCAGCAATTCAGGTATGGATGAGAATCGTCCAATGGCGCTCTTCATTATGGCATTGTTTTGCTTATGGCATCAGCAATAGTGCCTCTTGTTGAAGCTAACTCCTACTACTACAAGTCTCCACCACCACCATCTCCTCCTCCTCACTACAAGTCTCCACCACCACCATCCCCATCTCCTCCCGCGCCCTATCACTACAAGTCTCCGCCGCCACCATCTCCATCTCCTCCACCCTATCACTACAGCTCCCCGCCACCTCCACCACCATCCCACTCACCTCCTCCCTATCACTACAAGTCTCCTCCACCACCATCCCACTCCCCTCCTCCTTATCAATACAAGTCCCCTCCACCTCCACCTCCACCTCCACCATCCCCATCTCCTCCTCCTCCTCCCTATCACTACAAATCTCCCCCACCACCATCCCCATCTCCTCCTCCGCCCTATCACTATAAGTCTCCGCCACCTCCATCACCATCTCCTCCACCTCCTTACCACTACAAATCTCCCCCGCCACCATCACCATCTCCTCCTCCTCCCTCTCACGACAAGTCTCCACCACCACCATCGCCATCTCCTCCACCTCCCTATCACTACAAGTCACCTCCACCTTCTCCCTATTATTACAAATCATCGCCTCCACCATCCCCGTCTCCTTCTCCTCCATATCACTACAAATCTCCCCCGCCACCAAGCCCATCGCCTCCTCCTTATCACTACAAATCTCCTCCACCACCATCCCCATCTCCTCCACCTCCCTATCACTACAAGTCTCCACCGCCACCGTCCCCCTCCCCTCCTCCTTACCACTACAAGTACACATCTCCGCCACCTCCTCCCTACCATTACAAATACACTTCTCCACCGCCGCCAATCTACTGAGAAGTTCGTGCTCAAATACGAGGTAACGACTTTTTTCCTTGCTGTAATTTCTTATTTAAGCGCAATATATGCACAAATATACCATTAATTTGGTTAATCATATTACTCTTTTGCAGTGCAGGCATGAGCGAGCTTAATGCAGTCGAAGATTACGTGTTCATCTGGTAAATGTAACATCCTAATATTTTAGGGCCCCTGCAATTCAATTCAACAGTCTGCAGGAAAATAGTAAAGTAGCTAAATAAGGCGCCAATCGTATCAAATGGAGTCTGTAATAAGCATGGCCGTTGTTGGTACAAAGTTTCTGAATAATATTATTTCTACATTTCACTGTTTCAGAAGCTGTGAAATGGCTGAACTGAATTATAAATGCCTATCATATATATTTGCCTCCTTGTACAGTCTCATTTCCGATATAGAGTGAGTCTTTCTGCGCCTGCGAAGGTTCTGCACGTGAACAATTATATTCCACTGACTACTCATTTTTATTTTTTCATGTCACCATTGTATTGAGATACTAAGTAAAGGACATACAATTTCAACTTGAATGAGTTTTGGACATACAGATTAACCTCTTACATTATATTGTTTTTTGTTTTACATTATATTGCTAATGACGAGCACAGCCACATAATTATGGGTTTTTACATACAACATTAACTAGATTAATAAGTTTTGGACATACAGATTAACCTCTTACATTATATTGTTTATACTAATAATACCATATAATTATCTGGATGATGAACCCCGATAACCTATAACAATAATATAATTTGCATACCAAACCCTAAATCTATTATCAACCTAATATCATTTACATATCAAACCTTAAATCTATAACCATTTTTGAAAATAAAAATTAATTTCATATATACACTAATGAATTGAATTCATGCTCAATTATCATCTCTTCATGTGTTAGGTTTACATCCATTTTAAAATTTTATAGAACCCAATGCAGATGCGGGCACGTTTCACATCCACGCAGCCACACATTGATCATGGCATGCTTCGGCCATAAGCACCCACATCCACGCGGCCACACTGATCTTGACATGCTTCGCCGTATCCACCCACAAACAGTGAAATAAAATAGATTTAAATGAGTTTTATATTAAAAATTCATGAACACCTGTAAAAAAGCTGATCTATCGAAGTTAATTTGTTTATAATTAGTATGGTTTTATCTTAATTCCAGATTTATATATATTGAGGAGATTAAACTTATGGAGTTTACAACTCTTTCTTAAATTCTTTCCATACAAAACAATTTGGACTTCATCCTTCTTTAGTCCATAATAAATTTATTAGGAAGTTAATATAAATATAGATTTACCCTGAAGTTAATATAAATATAGATTTACCCTAGGGCGAAGTTAATTTGTTTATAATTAGTATGGTTTTATCTTAATTCCAGATTTATGTATATTGAGGAGATTAAACTTATGTAGTTTAAAACTCTTCCTTAAATTCTTTGAATAAAAAAAGTTTGGACTTCATCCTTCTTTAGTCCATAATAAATTTATTATGAAGTTAATATAAATATAGATTTACCCTAGGGGTGAGTGCACACTGCACATTAGCCATGGCACCTTTAAACTTTTTTAAAGGGCACGGACCCTTAAACTTTTTATTTTGACTTTTATTGAGCAAAGAGAGAGGAGCTAAAGATGAGAAAGAAGGGAGGATCTTGTCATAATGTCCAGGTATGTTTGATTTATCTTATTTTTAACTTAATTTAGTCATTTCCAATTTAGTCTTTTGCTTCCAAGAATCTAAATCAAATTGTTTTATAATTTTGTATTTTAATTAAAAAAATAACCTAATTTACATGCCATGGCTTTTAAATTGCAAGATATATAATATAATAGAACCCCAAGAAGAAAACCAAAAAGATCAAAATCCCAACCCACCACAACCACCCAATGTAAACACTCAAATTGATAAGGGGTTGGTTATATTAAGAACCATTGAGGAACAATTAAGGGACACTAGAGAGCCTAACAGAGTCTCCTTGGCCACTTTTTTGGACATCATTGTGAAGTCCATTGCAAGTGCCGAAGGGAAATTGACCTCTATTTCTGATTATAGGGCAAGAATGTATGAGTACTATAACAATAGTTTGGACAGAAACCAAGTCAAAGAACTCAACATTTCAAAACAACAAATATTGTCTATTTTTAGGGATCCTAGAAATTGACAAAAACTATTATTGATCAAGAAATGCATCTCCATTAAATGTGCATCCATCCCAAATTAGTCAAAACTGGATGGATAGATGCTATATGATTTTTGATAAACCTCCGTACAATAACACAGAGATGTCCTTATATTTTATAAGAAAATTATGGGTTGAGTTTATTTTGGGTAATCCTGTCAACTACTTTGATATTGGTAAATTTCATGGGGTGGGTTGAGGATCCGCACAGAACCTAGAGCATGCCAAACATGACCCCGTGTTAGGTCATCACCCCCCAGGCAAAGGCCTGACCCCCCTACCCAACATCCTCGTGTTGCTGAGAGATTGCAACATGTACAACTAGCCATTTCATCATTGACTCGTAGCCTAGTGAAACACAATAGGCGCATGTCAATGACATTAATATAGGGGTTGAAGCTTCAACATGCACATGAGAGTACAGTGAGGAGAGGGCACATGGACACAATAGTTTTCCATGTGAATCTCACAGATGCTCAAGCTGTGGGCAGACATGATATGGGCTTATAAAGCCCAATGGAAAACATAGCTTCATGGAGGAGGTTAGTATCTTAACCCTCTCTATGTTCTTCATCGTTATATATTTATTTTGTATTTTTTGTATTTATATTGATATTTTAATGTATGTTGTTTTGCAGTTGTTACATTTGAGCAGTAGAATCTCTATTCCCATGGATGCATCAGTGCTGGCCCCACCATTGATACAGTAGTAGAGGAAACATGTTCATTGTGTGAAGTACACACATGGGTATGTATCACATTTGATAAATTCATCGTAGTCATTTAGTTATTTTATGGCATCCTCAAATTTTTAATGTTCTCATGTTTCTACAAGATTTGAGACTAGGAAATGTCGAGGAATATCCATCTGGGATGGACAAGTCACCTGCGTCACATGTATCATTGTAGAGTTAAATATCATATAATTCTCAAATTGTTTGTGTTTATTTTTTTGAATTTTACTATTTGGTACTAATAGTTCAATTTTATTAATATATATGCAGGTTGTGGATATATTTACTACCTGTAGTACTATTGCACTCTCTGGGCACCTAGGCATTTCTTTTGGGTTACCTTTTTCCAGTACTGGAGATTTGCAATCACTTGTACAACCTGTGAGGGTGCACACATCCTCAATGGATTCACACACCGAGCACCCATCTGCACCACCTCTATGCCACCCACCCCCACCACTATTTCCATCGGCCCCATCGTCCGAGACTTCCATAGTAGAGTTTGTCTCGAAGTAGGTTGTACAACCTATTGTTAAATATGCTAGTGAATCTCCATCGAGGCCTGAGATATTCACAGTGAGATAATGCATTGATGATAATTTTTTGTATTTCATGAATTTGATTTTATGCGTATTTGTTTAATTTTCTTGACTTGATCTTTGTAATTGATGCAGGGTGGCATCACAAAGAGATTGGAGTCATGGAGGAGGGTAACACCCTCATGAATGACAACAACATATGCAGTGAGTTGTCTTAGGTTAAATTACAAAGTATTATTTTGTATGTTTATTAATTCATTGAGGAAAACAACTTATAACATTGTTTATTATTTGTATTCGAAGCACGATTAGGCCTAGAACCTTTAGAGGTGTTTCCTAGAGCAAGAGAAGAAATATATATTTCCAAGATGCTCCTGAGGGTGGTGAGGGTGACAATGGTCAATGATTGACCAACTACTGTCATTTTTTGTATAGGCCAACATACAAATGTTTTTTTTTTTTTTTTTTTTTTTTTTTTTTTTTTTTTT
>ML795993.1:105578-115671 GCA_009831015.1 Picea engelmannii
TCATGGCACAGTTTTTTATGAATCTCATTGTTTTTACATTTTATGTTGATGAATATATGAATTTCAAAGTGTTTGAATTCCAAAGTGTATGAATTTTATGTGTATTAATCCCTTGATTTTTTTCTAAAGTGATTATAAACACTTGCATTACGCATTAAGTCTCATGGTGGAAAATATTTCTAAGTTCTAAATCCATAATCAATTAATGGTTCTCAAGTAGCATTTCTTTCTAATCAACCATGTATCTCTACATCATCGATAGATCATTCCTTATGAATTATTTGCATGAATGTTGTGGGTATCCATATTCTAACTCACAACCAACAATATAGACTACCTCTTGAATTATCTCCACCTAAATCCAATGACAAACAACACTCAAATAGCGGTCACTTAAAAATATCGTGACCTAAAAAATGACATATTGCAATAATTATTATAGAAATAAATTTTCTCATTTATCTTCTACATAATTGTAAATCACTTAACAATATCAACTCAATGTTATGTCAAACTAACCTCTATAAATAGCATTATAATTACTCAATTATGAACATGACATAAGCTAAAATTCAATTATGCAACTAAACAACATTTGGACAACCCAAACACTTCATATATATTTAGAATATGAAGTACATGCACCTACCAATATCTTATTAGGGGTTGTTAGGAGTCGTTCTCTTCAAACCCTAGCGATGGAAACCACAAGATAACATTAGCCAATAGATCTCCATTAGAGATCATCAACAAGGTAGCATACACAATGGTAAGTCCATGTTTTTAGAACTTACATTTGCATATCACACTTGTACAAGATCAACTCCCTCTATCTTCTCGATAACAAGCACATTAGGTAGCACTAGGGTTTTCAAATGCCACGAAGCCCTAAATTCTTCTCTTACCAGAGATACATGATAAAAATCTTTATTTCCTCATCTAGGTATAAGTCCTAGTATTCCTAATCTCCTTAGGACAAAACCTTTACCCTAGTCTTCTCTTAACATTCCTTTGAGAAGCCTAGTTGTTAGTTTCATAGTTGATTCAATCCATTATTTGACCATTTTCTAGGGCACACACATTATTCCCCTCTTTCTATTTATGACATATGTAAAATAATTTGATTTATGTGTAACCCTTCATAAATGCCAAAATGACTAGTCAATTACTCATTAATGCATTTGTGTTTCTTTAGATTGTGTAGTGGGTATATGTAAATTTTGTTAAACCCATCATTTATTATTAACATTGATTCAATCTTCCGTGATTTCCATCAAATGTATTGATTTTGATCAATAGAATGAGAGAGTTCACATGGAAACTAGATCTTAGAATGGGTATCATTTTCCACCTACAAATAAAGGTTTTTAGGTTATATTTCATGACACACCATATAAAGTAATGCAATTCTACCAAAATTTCACCAGGGAGACTTGAAACCATTATTCTTTTCCCTTCACCATCTATGAGAGTTTATTGCACATCCCTACTCAATTTTTGGATTAGATCACACAAGGAGACAAAAGACGCTCCCAAACCCAATCCCACAAACGTGTTGATGCCATGCCATTGTGATTCCATTGTTATTCCTTTCCAAGCCATTGCATGGCATGCCATTTATATTTCCATGCAATTTCCATGCATTTCTATGCCATTGACATGCCTTACCAATCCATGCCATGCCATGTCATTTCCATGCCTTGCCTTTGCATGCATTTCCTTTCCATGCCATTCCTTTCCTTTTCATTCATTTCCATGCCATTCCTTTCCTTATCATGCAATGGCATGCCTTGTCTTTCGTTTCCATGCCTTGCTATGCTATGTCATGCTTTTTTTTGTCATGCCATGTCATTCATTTCCTTGTCATGCCATGCCATTCCTTTGATTTTCTTTCCTTTCCATTCCATGCCATGCCATGTCATATTATGTCTTTCCTTGCAATGACATGCCATGCCTTTCATTTCCTTTTCTTTCCATGACATGCATTTCCTTACCATTCCATGACTTGTCATGCCATTCATTTCCTTTCCATGTCATGCCATGTCTTTCCTTCCATTTCCATGGTATGCCATTCCTTTCCAAGACATGCCATGCCATGAAACTGCAATTCCATATCCATGCATTTCCATTCCATTCCATTGCCATGCCAATGATATGCCATGCCAAACCATTCCATGTCATTCCTTGTCTTTCCTCTCCATCCCATGCCATACCATACCATGCCATGTCATGCCTTTCCTTTCCTTACCATTCATTTCCATGCCATTTCCATGCCTTGCTTTTCCTTGTCATTCCTTGCCTTGCCTTTCCTTGTCATGCCATTCCATACCTTTCCTTACCATTCCATACCATACTATGCCATGCCATGCCTTGTCTTTCAATGGTATGGTATGGTATGGTATGGTATGCCTTGCCTTTCCATGGTATGGTATGGTATGTCTTTCCATGCCTTGCTAAGCCATGATATGGTATGGTATGATATGGTATGCCTTACCTTGCTTTGTGTTGCCTTTCCATGTTATGTTAAGGTATGGTATGGCATGGTATGCCTTTCCTTGATATGGTATGGTATGGTATGGTATCGTATCATATATTTGGCATGGTATGATATGGTATGGTATGGTATTACATGCCTTATCTTGCCTTGCCATGGGATGGTATGGTATGTATTTCCTTGTTTTGTGGGAAATATCCCCCTACAAACAGGTTCATCTCTCCTTAGTTGGGTTTTCTTAAACTAAGATAGTTCTAACAAATAGACACTAACATTCCAAACTACAACTATTCTATTTATTTACTTGCAGAGAGAGATAGAGAATGGTACCTTTTCCCGTAGTCTTTCCTTCTTGTTCCAAATCTTAAGATACATATCCACACCTCGATCATGAAAATGAACCTGCAAAAATGATAGACAAACTCTTTACCATTACTACCTAATTTCATATGATAACAATCCTACTTGAAACACAAGTAGACACATGCAAGAAAGAATGAATAAGACAACCATGATGTGATGCAAGTCTTCATCCACGCTTCTCCTTTCTAGCCCCTTATGTGCACTACAAGAATACTCCTGAAGTTTGAGATAAAAAATTTGATACATTTCATGAACTCCCTACAACCTTGAGAGGCCTAGTTTATATAGGAGCTTGGGAGGCTTAACCAACATAGGGAATCAAGGGAATGGTTTAGGATCTTCCTCCTTAGGCTAGTATTGATTTCCAAAATGGAGGAACTCGAAGCCATGAGTCATCTCAAACCATAACAACCCAAAGATCCTCAAAATTGTCCCACATAAAAATGAGGAATTGGTTAAAATTGTCCTAACAGGAAGGACACTCCCCCAGAGTGGCAGATAGGTCATCCTAGATGGTCCCCTCGAACTGGAAAAGGAAGAGGTATGTTCTCCCAGAGTAGGGAGGGGGGAGCCCTTGCTCAAATAAGGCTAGAAAGACACAGAGAAAGGTGGGTTTTCGACTTCCAAATGATGGTTTTTCTCCTATAAATTCACTAGGGATTATGACATGTCATTTTACATGGTGTCAAGGTTGTAATTTTTAGAAAAGCATGAAATTTATTCCATGATACTTAGTAAAGTAGTCCATTGCAGTTGTGACACTTACATGGTGATATGTCCCAATTGTGACACTCAAAAAAGTGAGATGTGACACTTGAGACAAGTGAGATGTGACACTTGGATAGGTGTGACAAAATGGTGCATAACAGATGCCCCCTAAGCATGAGGTCAAAAGAGAAAATGATGGTTGAAACACTTTGCAAAATTTGTGTATCAAGGGGATAAAGAAGGAGAACCTGTCGAAAGTTGCAAACGCACATAATATATATATATATATATATATATATATATATATATATATATATNATATCATCCCAAGGTAGGCATACCCATACTTGATACAAGCTAACTCAAAGCATGGTTGTCGACCAAGACATTGCGGATCCTTGAAATTATTGACTAAGGATATGACCACCAAACATACAATGTGGATCCATATCCATGATGAAATCAAGTTGTAGCCATGAGATCGTACATAGTGGAGCTACAATATGACAAAAAAACATAACCACAGACCAATGCAATGTGTATCTATGTAAAAATGTATAAAAATTCTCTCCATTGTAACTTGAGTTAGGCAAATAACATTGGTAGGTGCCTGAAAAATTTCCTAGGGTCTTCATCCCGATCCTGAGCTAGTACGATTCTATCCATGTGTTGATATCAAGAATAGTGGAAACCACTTGATTACCAGTCATTAATGTATATCGTTAAAAAGTGTGAGGGAAATCACCAATAATGACAATGATCCTCAAGGTACCCCAATACATTCCATAGAATGTGAATAAATGAGTTGAAGTCAAAAATTCGAGGAATCATTTGATTAGAGTTCAATAATGTAAACCTACTTTCAAATGCGAGGAAACCTATCATTGAGGCATGCAGGTTCCAAGGTATTGACTGGTTTCTAATTCTAATTCCTAGATAATGAGTTGGATTCGACATGAATATACCCATCAAAGGAGGGTCGTGATGTATCCCCCATCATCGACACAAAATAGAATAGGAAATGATATGGAATCATAGAGAAAATGTGGACATGGTGACATAGGTATGAATATTACAAAATGGTTATAAGGTTGATACTTCTCTTGAACATTGCGTGACATTACAATTGAATTGGAATCATTTAACTTGACAATTAAAGGATCCAAACATAATGTGACGAAAACCAAAGGTTCTCTTTGAAGAAGTTGAAAGAGTATGACAACACATGGAATTCGAATGACTCAAAGACGAACATATTACCCAACTGTATGACATAATGTACACATGTGTCGTGTTCAAGGATGACAAATGACTTCCATAATGTTTCAAAAACTTGACCCACTTTCCAAATGTTTCCCATACCATGATTGGAAATTGCCTCCTTCTTGTTTAATGAGCTTGAGGAGGATAACATATGCGCGGTATAAATCATCTTTGATGAGCCCCTCTTCCCATGTTTAATGAACTAAAAGAAGCAAGGGTTCGATCCCATATGGATCCTTCATTATAAAGTTTTACGAGTCCATAGAAGGTAAAATCGATGGCCTTTTAATATTTAGAGAGTTTGAAAAGATGTTAAAGAAGACTCGAGATGAAATTTTTCGTAAGTTTAGTCTCCTAAGCCTGAAAAATTATAAAATAATACTTAGGAGAACTCTCCTAACCAAGATGGTTAGGGTGTTCCTTTTTTTGTAAATAGTATGATGAGATAAAGAAAAGAGATAAAATACTGCTTGACATATGTTTTTTCTAATTTACTTTAACGAGCGTGAAAGACAACGAGATTAAAGGAAACTCCAAAGATTAAAGGAAACTCCAAAGGGTTCCTTTTTCATATATCTTTCACGAGTTTGAAAAAGTGATGAAAGTATACTTTGTAACCTATTCTCATGTATTTATGAGCATGATAAAGAACAAAGACTGATCTTGGTAACCTATTCTCATGTATTTACGAGAACGAGAAGGGACAAAGACTAAGCTCAGGATTGGTTTCATTTTTTTCACAAGATTGAAACTATGATTGGGTAGGTTTCATTTTTTGGCGAGCTTGAAACTAGAAATTAAACTATGCTCGAAATTGATTTCATTGTTTAATGAGCTTAAAACTAAAAACTAACTGTGCTCAAAACTTCCCAACATAATGTCCAAATGTTTCAAGGAACAATAGCCATGGGTGATTGGTACTTTTCCCCCATCTTGAGAAGCTAATGACTTAACTCCATCATGATAACCATAGGCTAGAGACAGTCCCCCCAAGCTTTGTTTCATTTACAAACTCTTCTCTTATCACCAATTTCTATACCAGAATAGACTCTTGGTTACTAATAGAAAAATATTCACCAGAGAGGGAGGAAGAAAGAGGATCAACTGACCCAAGTGGATGAAATGAAGGTTCAAGTACAAGTTCTAATGAAAAAATCAACTTAACGGGAGAGGAAGTTGTTTCATTTTTTAACGAGCTTGATACAAGAACAAAACTATGTTCATATCCTCTACATTCAATTCCCATACCTTTGTTTCATTTTTTAACAAGCTTTCCACAGAGAAGAAAAAATATGCTCGTAACTCTCTGTTTCATTTTTTAATGATCTTGACAAAAAAAAAACTATGCTCACAACCTCTTCTTGATCATGGCTTCCAAGAGGACAATGATCTAGAAGGAATACATGTCAAGGTACCTACCTCGATCATGGATTCTAGGAGATCTGTTAGAAAAATAGGATCACGGAGCAATAAAATAAAACAAATGCGGAAATAAAATACAAAATATACACAATACAATAGAGACACATATATACATGGTTCAACCAGTGTGGGCTACGTCCACCAAAGAAATTGGTAGTTCCTTCCTTTATTATTATCCAACAAATGAAGGGATACAACCTACAACAAACCTATTGTAACTTCCTCTTCTTTCTCTCACAGTCTTCTCTCTCATAATACAATATTCACAATAATACATAGCTGCAATACATTTCCCTCATAAAAGAGGGTTTCCTTCTAGGGAAAAAAACCCTAACATAACTTCTATCGTCATATCTGCGACCTTATAATGAACGATCCATATTTACAATGAAATTACAATAACATTTACAAGGCAATTTTTCCTTCGGGGTAACTCCCCTATGAACTCCCCCGCATGGAGGAGTGTACATTATTCAGGGGTGTAACATCTTCATGGGGTATAAACATGGCTGAAAAAACAAATACTTCTGAATCAAGAAGATAATCAAGCTCCACAACTAACAATCTCCCACTTGGAGACTGATCTCAACAACTCCACCGTTCTTGTATCTGATGGACTATGATCCTTTTTGTACCTTGAAAATTTCTCATTTTCATATTCATGCTTGAAGAACAACTGAAACTGGGAAGGAACTCAATTTCTCCATGTTTACTCCCTTAGTTAACATGTCTGCAAGATTCTGGCTAGTGTGTATTTTTTCCAACTTCAAATGTCCATCTTCCAAGACAGATCATATGAAATGGTACCTGAGTTGTATATGATTAGTATTCGAATAGAAGGTTTAGTTATTTTCAACACGAATGAAACTCTTATTTTCACAATACAACCTGTTATTCTCCTGCTTCTTTCCCAATTTCTCCATAATCCTCTGTAATCAAATCATTTCTTTACTAGCCTCTGTAGCAACAACGTACTCTTCTTATGTTGTTTAAAGTGAAACAAACTTTTGTAGTTTCGAAATACAACTTATTTTTGTTCCACCTATAGTAAAAACATACCTTGTGGTGCTCCTCCTGCTATCTTTATCACCTGCCATATCTGAATCAACATATCCCTGTAGAATAGTGTCTGAACCTCCAAAACATAATGCATGAGTAGCAGTACCTCTAAAATACCTCAGAATCCACTTTACTGCCTCACAGTGTTCTTTACCTAGATTGTTCATATACCTGCTCACAACTCCCATTGTATGTGCAATATATGATCTTGTGCAAACCATTGCATACATCAAGTTGTCAATTGGTGATGAATAAGGGACCATGGACATGTATTCTATCTCCTTCTATGTCTTGGGACATATTTCCTTAGTTAATTTGAAATGTTTGGACAAATGTGTACTAACTGGTTTTGCATTCTTCATTCTAAACTTCTCCTACACCTTCTCTATGTACTCACCTTGAGACAATGTCAATTTGTGATTTTTCCCGTCTCTTGTTATTCTCATACCAAGGATTTTATTTGTAACACTCAAATCCTTCATCGCAAATGAATTATCTAATTTCTTCTTGATCACATTTATATCTTGCATATTACACCCTGCAACAAGCATGCCATCTACATACAATAGAAATATAATATAACTTCCATTTTCTAGCCTTTTAAAATAAACATAGTGATCATAATGACATTTACTATAACCTTGTTCTATCATAAACCTATCAAACTTCAAATACCACTGCCTTGGAGCTTGATTTATGCCATGCAAAATCTTCTTCATGCTGCATACTAAATTCTCCTTCCCTTTGACCTCATACCCCTATGGTTGCTGCATATAAATCTCTTCCTCCAAATCCCCATGGAGAAAAGTTATTTTTACATCTAACTGTTCAAGATGAAAATCTTCTACTGTCACAAGAATTAAAATAGTCCTAATTGAAGTCATTTTAACAATAGGAGAAAATATTTCATCAAAATCTTTACCTTTCTTTTGTGAAAACTCATTTACAACAAGTCTAGCCTTGTACCTCTTTTTTCCTCCATATTCTTCCTTCAACTTGTAAACTCATTGATTCTGCAATGCTCTTTTTTCCTGCAGGAAACTAAACCAAGTACCAAGTCTGGTTATTTACCAAGGAATACATTCCTCTTTCATACCTTGCTCCCACTTCTTTTTGGTGTCTTCTTGCATTGCCTCTTCATAACATTATTGTTCACCAGAATCAGTCAATAATAAATAATACAATTAAGGAGAGTAACGTTCAGGGGGTCTACTTAACCTGGTAAATATTCTAACAACACTTGCAAGAGTTTGAGGTACCTGTTGATCTTGTTGTTGTACATTTTGATTTTCTAGTTTCTTTGGAATTTATTTTTCAGTGATCTCATCAAGCACTCTCTATTCCGGTTTTTCTTTTTCATGTTCTTTCCCTGCAACTAATCTTTGCACATGACCTTCTCATTGAATATGACATCTCTACTCCTAATGATTTTGTTATTTTCACAATCCCATAAGCGATAACAAAAATCATTAACATTGTATCCAATAAAGGTACACTTCTTGGATTTTGCCTCAAGCTTTGTTCTATTTTTTTTATCAATATAGACAAATGATTCACAACCGAAAGTCTTCAAAAAATAATAGTTTAACTTTTTACCTGTCCATTCCTCCTTTGGAATTCCACCATCCAAATATCTTGAAGGTTCTTTGTTTATTAAGTACACAACAAGATCTATAGCATATGCCCAAAACTGTAAGGGAAAATCAACATGCAATCTCATACTCCGTGTTCGCTCCATGACTGTCATGTTCATCCTTTCTGACACACCATTTTCTTATGGTGTTCTTGGAACTATCTTCTTTCTACGAATCATATGGTATGAACAATGATCATAGAACTCCTTGCTACAATATTCACCTCCATTGTCTGATCTGAGACACTTCAACATTTTTCTTGTCTCATTCTTAACCAAAGCTTTCTATTTCTTAAAAGTATCAAAAACATCATATCTTTTTCAAATGCAATAAAAACATAGTTACCAACTTAATGATAACTGTGACCTCAAAACAAGAACTCTAGCCCTTAAAACCCATATTTTTGCATAAAAAACATAAAAAACAACCCCCAAATCAAATAGTGGTGCTACTGGTAGCACCATTTTTTGTAACCGGGTCAAAATTACAACTTTTTTCATGCATGGACTTAAATGATCAAATGGATTCTCAAACAAACTTTAAAATCAACCCCCAAATCAAAAAGTGGTGCTACCGGTAGCACCATTTTTTGTAACCGAGTGAAAATTACAACTTTTTTCAAGCGTGGGCTTAAAAGATAAAATGGTTCCTCAAAAAAACTCTAAAATCAACCCCTAAATCCAAACGTGGTGCTATCGATAGCACCAATTTTTCTGAATTGGTCAAATTACAATTTTTTTCAAGCATGGCCTTAAAACATAAAATAGTTGCTTAGAAAAACCTTAAAATCAACACTTAAATAAAAACATGATGCTACCTAAAGCAAAATATTTTTTCTAAACATTAAAATTACAGCTAATTACGACCTAATTCAAAATGTAGTTTGGACAACAAATCCCTACACAAATAAAAAACCCAAAATTGGATCCTAAATGGTCATTTGAAAATTTATTTACTAACTTCTTCTTCTTTTTTCTTAAATTTACATTAAAAAATAAATAAAGAGAAAAGAGAAAATCTTCATAAATATATATATTTTTAATAAAGACAAAAATACATTTAAAAAAATATATTCAAAATCCAAATTAAAAAAACAACAACAAAATTTAACAAAATGGTGAAAACCAAAAAAACAAAAAAAAAAATGAAA
>ML795993.1:117151-134337 GCA_009831015.1 Picea engelmannii
ATATATATATATATATATATATATATATATATATATATATTAAATATACAAAACACATATTATATATGTTTTGAATATACAAAACACATCTTATATATGTTTTGAATATTCAAATCATATCATATGTGTTTTGAATATTCAAAACACATATGATATGTGTTTTGAATATTCAAATCATAAATTATATATGTTATGTATATAAATTTGAATTTTTTTATATATTAATGAATTTGTTTTTATTTAATTTATTTTTTAAATTTTTTTTATATAAATTTTATTTTATTTTTTGTAATTTTAATGCTTTTTAACTTATATTTGTTAACTTTTTAAAAATTTTGTATTAAAATTTTGATTTGAGGTTTTTTTAATATATATTTTTAAATTTTTTAAGGGATTTTTTTTTATTATTTTTAATGTATTTTTGGGCTATAATTTTTTTTTTTGTCTTTTTATTTTAAATTTTATTTCATTTTCTCTTGCTTTACACATATATTTTTTCAATTTTATGGAATTTTTTTCCTCTTTAGTTTTTAAAGCTTTTCTTCAATAGAATTTTTACATATAAATTTATTTTTAAAATGTTTTTTTTTTTAGTTTTTAATTGATCCTAAAATATTGAATTATATCTTTTTGGTAAATATTTGAAATTAGTGTTATTTAATTACAATTATTTTCTATGTATTGAAGTAAAGATAAAACAATGTGTTAAAAATGATATTTTCCACTATATTTAAAAAGTATGGGATCATAACTTAATTAGGGACACATAATTATATTAAAAATCTTAATTTTTAAAAAATAAATGGTGTACAACATTTTTAACAATGGATGGAGCATGTAAATATGATTAAAAACACCATTGAATAATAATAATAAATGTAGAAAAGTTTGAAAATAGATGAAAAAACACCATTGAAAAAAAAATAAAAAAATTGAACAATTTGAAAATAAATGAAAATACAAGCATTTAAAAAAAAATGTGGAAACCTTATGTATCAGAAAATTTAAAATATCAAAAACCAATTCAAAAGGGAGGGGATTGCTACCGGTAGCACCATTTTTAAAAACGGGGTTNCCTCAAAACGAGAACTCTGTAGAGTTCTCGTTATGTTGGTAACTATTTTTAAACCCAAGTTTTTATAGTTGCATCAACAATAAAAGTAACATAATAACGCCACCAAGAGATGATACCCGAGCTAGTCCTCATACATCTGTATGCACAAGCTTTAACCTTTCACTCTTCTTTTCTTTTCTAACTTTGAACAATCTAACTCTCTTTTGTTTTCCATAAACACAATGCTCACAAAAATCCAAATCAATTTGTTTAAGATCTGGAAACAAATTTATTTTGTGAAGTATGTGCATCTTCTTCTCACTCATGTATCCAAGCCTATAATGCCACAATGTTGTATCCACTCCTGTAAAATCTAAAGAGATAGAAGAGTCAGTATTATCGATACATAAATACAATGTACCTACCTTCTCTCCTTTTTCTATCACCAATGATCCTTTGGTGACCTTCCACACCTTATCTATTAATTTGGATATACAAACTTCAATTTCCAACTGCCCTATTGAAAATAGATTTTTCCTTAGATCTGGAACATGTCTTACCTCTTTCAACAACCATTGGTTTCCATTGTTTTTTTTTTTTTTTTTACCTTTCCCATTTAAAAAATTTTGCATGGTGCATCATCACCCAAATGAACCTGTCCAAAATCACCTTGAACATAATCTAGAAAATGTTTCCTATGGGGTGTGGCATGAAATGAAGCCCCTGAATAAACTACCCAAGACTCAGAAATATTGTCTACAGAAAGAATCAAAGCATCTTGTAACACATTACCTGTAACATTTTCTTCCTGATTTTTCTCATGTTGTCCATCTCTTTGTTTCTTTAGTGCTTGGCAGTATTTATTTAGATGTCATTTCTTCCCACAATTCCGACACTTTATCTTTCCAAATCTATATTTGGATCTACCCTTCCTATAATTATCGTGATTCCCTGAGCCCTTTCCTCCATCCTTTTGTCTTCCCCTATTCGCCATGTTTGACGCATTACTTGATGCTTCACCTGTTCTTTTCTGTCACATTTCCTCACTAAGGATAACACCAACAACATTATCAAATTTTAAAGTGTTTGAACTAGAGACAAAGTTACTTACATCCATGACCAAGCTGTTCCAACTTTCTAGAAAGTAGCACAGGATTAGAAGATCCCTGACCTGATCATCAAAGTCCACTTTTATAGAACTTAGTTGATTAGTAACCGTATTAAATTCATTTAAATGATCTACAACAGAACCACCTTCTGACATATTCATATTAAATAATCTTTTCATTAGAAATACCTTATTGGACGCTGAGGGTTTTTCATACAGTTTAGCCAATGCATCCATCAAATCCTTCGTTGTCTTTTCTTTCGAAATATTGAAAGCCATTGATGTTCTCGGGCTCATCTGTATTGTTCCTAGTGCCTTTCTGTCAAGAACCTCGCATTATTCATTCTTCATGGTTGTCAGCTTCTTTGTTATTCCACCCAATGGTAGAAATAGATCATTTTGATATAAATAGTCTTCCATCTGCATCTTCCATAAATGGTAGTTTTGGTCGTTAAATTTATTGACCCTAAATTTTTCATCTTCCACCATTGCTCTGAACCCTCTTTTCCTGAGAGTTATCTTTCTCTCTGATACCAGTTATTATAAAAATAGGATCGCAGAGCAATAAAATAAAACAAATAAGGAAATAAAACACAAAAGATACACAATAAAATAGAGACACAAATATACGTGGTTTAACTAGTGTGGGCTATGTCCACCAGAGAAATTGTTAGGTCCTTCCTTTAATATTATTCAACAAATGAAGGGATACAACCTACAACAAACCCATCACAACTTCATTTTCTTTCTCTTACAGTCTCCTCTCTCAGAATACAATATTTTCAATAATACATAGCTGCAATACATTTCCCTCATAAAAGAGGGTTTCCTTCTAGGGAAAAAAACCCTAACATAACTTCTACCATTAGATATGTGACCTTATAATGAATGGTCTATATTTACAATGAAATTACAATATACATTTACAAGATAATTTTTCCTTTGGGGTAACCCTCCTCCGCACTCCTCCGCGTGGAGGAGTGTACATTCTTTCGGGGTGTAAAGTCTTCATGGGGTATAAACACAGCTGAAAAAACAAATACCTATGAATCAGAAAGATAATCGGGCTCCACAACCAACAAGATCTTCATTATATAGAATAATAACACTATGGAAGAATACATGTCAATGGCCACAATAAGGGTAAGGAGATCAAGCTCTAATATCCCTATCAAAGAGATCACCATGTCCACTGCCAAATCAAAGTCAAAATAACTCGAGTATATAGTGAGAGGCTCATTCTCATCCAGAGATGAACGCATGGAACACGTTTCCACATAATTAACCTGTGGTGGGGGAAATACCATTTGCACATAAGGACCATTTAGGGAAGGCTGGTGGTTGGAAGTCAAAGTAGGACCAACAAATGAAACCTTATCGATAGTCATAATTTTTCCATTATGAGGGAAATATATCACTCGAAAGAGAGTGGAAATGATAACTTTCATGGCATATACATACTCTCTCCCAAGGAGCAAAGAAAAATACAAGGGGTCCTGAACTACCATAACATCAATATAGATAGTTTTCCCTCCTAAAGTAATGGGAAATTGAGGAAGGATCCCTAAAGGTTTCATGATTCATTTGTTAAAAGATAATATATTTTGGGTGTGCAACACAAGATGAGGAAAACCTAAATATTACTAAGCATTTGAGGATAAAATACTAATGGAAGCACCTTCGTCAACAATAGTCCGAGGAATGTCCCTACCACAAACTTGAACAATTATTTGGAAAGGTATTGTAGGAAGGAAGATGAGGTCCAATTATCCCATGCCAATCGAAAAGAATGGCCTCACTACTTGTAGGGGGTTCCACAGTAGAAGGATAAATTCCCCCTTGTATGGAAGAATCGGTATTGAAAAGAAAAACATGAGTGGTATTGACTTCACTCTCTAACGAGAGAGTGGGATAAACCAATGATGGGATCAGATCGATCACTTGGCGAATGTCACTCTCTAAGGGGAGAGTGGAATCAACCAATGATAGACTCAAAATGACCACTTTGACTTCACTATGCAAGAAAAAAGTGGAAACAACCGATGATGGAGTCGAATCAACCACTCAAATTTCACTATTCAAGGGAAGAGTGGGATTCACCGATGATGGAACTAGAATGACTACTTGATCAACCAATGGATTTTTGGGAGAAAAATTATGATAATCGACTGTAATTTTGTGTTGGGGCACAATAAGGTCTTCCAACAATTTTTAGGTTTCATCCATATGAAGGAAAAGATAAGTTTGATGACTACCTTCACATAACCTACAAGGAAACTTGAATCTACATTTCTTTTCCCCAACTTTACTTTCACTAGTTGATGATTTTTCACCAACATGACCTGTAGAGGTTGATGAAACGATTTGTTTGGAACTCATGGACCACACATCTAAGACCTTAGGAATACCATGGAAATCCTTAAGAAGGTGGTCACCATTACAAATCTTGCAAGGAAATTTTTGCATGTGAGTTGTCTTGGTAGGCTTATGAACCTCATCAATATTCCCAACTTGATTGACAGTAACTGGTTGATTGCTTCCAACATGTCCTATAGCGGTTGGAAGTTTGGTCCCTTGATTATTTTTCTTCTTCTTAATCTTCCTTTTCTTCTTCTTCTTATCCACCTAGTTTCCATCTTCAAATTTCACAGACGAAGAAGTCAAAGAGTCAACATGAGGTGGATGTTCTTGGGGTGAGTGGATTGCATTTGAAGGACCAGGAGCATTCAATATCACCAGAGTGGAAAATTACCATATTGCTAACCCTATAGTGAGTCTGGGAAGACTCAATATGGCAATATAAGGAGGAACAATGTTTCCAAAAGAAAAAATAAATAAATGGTTCCCCGGGAAAATGGGTTCCTTCATTTTTAGTTCTATAGATTGATTCCATATACATGGATTCAACCTAAGGTCTACTAGGGGAAAAAAACATCACACACTAAAAAATCTAGGAAGAAAATATACAAAACAAAACCTCCTCACCGTGAAACCACTAGTTGGTGATGAAATCCAATGTTGTAGGATCAATGTGAAAAGGGGTTGAGATAGGGAAGGTGGAATAGTTACCTTGGTGACCTGCTTAACAAAATTACACCCAAGTGCAAGCTCCCACACGACAAAACCCTGGGTTACCCTTCAAGGATATCGAGTGAGTTTGAGCAACTATTTTTCTAGGTACAACAAAGACTTTCCTCATCTTTGTGACCTTGTGTATGAAACCTAAATATTATGGCCACTGAAGTCACCACTTGCAACAACAAAATTCTAGGGAAATAATTGACATTCAAGTATACATGCAAGGGAATGGATGAAACTCGAAATCCCCTTAAGAGGTACCTCTCACAGAGGTGTGAACCTCCCAAGTGATCCCCAAGTGTCTAATGACACTGTTTGTAATACGTGCATACCATTCCACCAATACCAACGAAGTGGGGTTAGTTACTATGTTGGCCCCTATGTGACCTCATGATTAACCCTTGTGTGAGAAGGGCTTCCCAAGATAGTGATGTGGAAAATGAATTTCTCTCCCTAACTCAAGATTTTGTATTTTTTTTATAGCTTTGGTATGTTATCTTCAAAACCTATTCCAAATCCATACAACTAATCTAATGTAGGTTTGCAGATCCCTAGAAATAAAAGTTTCTAGATATATTTTATTTAGTGCTTTGATTTTATGGTTGTTCATTACTCAAATGTGTGGATGTGAAACTGATGATATTGTCACCTCGACTCCAAAAGAGTGCAACATAAAAAGATGCAAAACTTTTTGATCAATGAACTATGTGTATGGGAGAGAGAAGAGGTGTTATTTATTTTTCCAAAAGAATCAACTACCCAAGTCCCAATGCAATGCAACAACAAAAAGAATTCCTAAATCCCAAGAATATGCTCAAGACAATGTTTCTAAGTAGAATGCAATCAAATCCTCTTTGTTTGGTTCTAAAGTGAAATGTAATAAAATGTAAGTTATTAATTTTTCTTTGATTTCAAATGAAATGAAAGAGTTCAAGGATGATATAGAGAATAACATGAAGCAAAAAGAATATCCAAACAAAGATGCATTCACAATCTTGAAAAATGAAAGAATCAAACGTAGAAATGACCTCTAACACTCATTCAAGAAGAAAGTTTTAAAGAAAACAATTGCTCTAAAAATAGATTTAGAATCAACAGATCTGAGATCAATTGATGTTACAACAAACCGTAAAATATTCAGAATTGACTTGATGGATCAACAATTTCCAAGAAGAAAACTAAAATAACAGGATTTGATGCACTATATTGTCTCCAAGTTAATGAAATGAACTTTTAAAACTGACAAAAAAAGAACTCGAAAGTTTTTAAAAAGAAAAAGAAAGAAGTTTAATGATTGGAAAATCAGCCAAAAATCAAAAGCACTGACAATCAAAACTACATCCAAGGATCATATGAAACTTAAATGTTTGAACTTTCACAACTTGATCCAATACAATAGATCATAAAAAGAGAAAAGAGTGATATAAACAAACCTTTCAAAAAAAAAAATTCTAAGAAGTCCAATAAGGATTTGAGCCCTGATTCTGAGTAAAAAAGGATCAAGAAACATAGAGGAAAAGGGCCCAAAATCAGTCCCAAAATAGGGGGGATGATCTTATAATCAAGAAGACATGGTGTCTAGAGGAAACTCCCTAATATACCAGTAGAGGGATTCCATGATGCTCCTAAATGGTTTAATAGGGGGCATCCCTAAGGATGGGATGCTTTGTAGGCCCCTAGGGGGGGTGTCCTAGCTCTAAACAAGCCAAAAAAGTGCTCCACTTCAAGTGAAATTCATTCCAAAAATAGAAAAAAGATAACAAGGGACTTTGTAAACTAATAAAAGAGGGTGAAACTATAGATAACCTCAGAAAGCAAGAATTCAAATCAGCAATACAAAAGGAAAGAGACTAAAAATCAAGGAAACACTTTTTCCCTAGTATGGTCACCAAACACTGTGGTGGGAAATCTCCCCTTGCAGAAAGGTTGAGCTCTCCTTATCTTGGTTTTCTTAAAATAAGAGATTTATAATAGATAGACACTAACATTCCAAACTCCGTCTATTCTATTTCTTTACTTGCAGAGAGAGATAAAGAAAATAAAGAAGATTGGTGCTTTTTCCCATAGTTTGTCCTCATTGTTCCAAAGCTTGAGTTCCAAATCCACACCTCGATCATGAAGATGAACCTATAAAATGTTGGGTTGTTATATTCTTTGCAGTGAAATTATATTTGAGGTGAATCGACTGACGGTCGAATTCGAGGTGGATCGACAGTAGGTTGCAGTCGAGGTAGATCAAAAATAGGTCAAAGGTCGAGGAAGTCGAAGATATCGACAGAAATTCAACTCACAAGATTTCAAAGTGTGGATGTGAGACGACTGACTAGAGACCGAATGAAGGTTGACTGGTAGTCGACTAGTAAACCTGAATTGGATTCGACTAGAACCAAATCCTGGGATTTGCTGGATTTGTAGCCAATGATATGCATGGATCTGTAACCATTTTTGGGTGCCAATATTTAGGGTTTTTCCTATTGTAAATACTATAACGAGCGTTTTGTAAGGCCGTAAATGATTCTATTATATGTCATCATATAATATTGTAATGCACTTATGAAGGTTAATGCATGTGTAGGTATAGGTTGTTGTTCATGCACATGTAAGCCGAATTGGCTATAGGGTTGTTCTTGCCTGTGCAACAGGGTATGATGTCGATCGTGTCTTAGATGTGGACCAATGTTAGACATGTAACCTTTTATTCTGAATGGATAATAAAACAAGAGAGAATAATTCTCAAAGGAATGTTGGTTTTCCCAGTTAAGGGTTTCCAGGGTAAAATCTTAGTGTACTGTGTGATTTCTTGTGTCATTTTCTTTCTTGATTAAATTCTTCTTATTTTATTCTAGGATTAGTGTGGAAATGTCCTTCATTTCCTGATGTGTGGTATTAGATCTTAGGTATTCCCTGGAAAGTTAGTTATATAAGCGGTGTAATTCTTTGGCGAGTATATCAGATCTTGATTTTCCAATCTTGAATATGAGAATTAAACCCTAGGTACAGTAAGAGTTGTAAGTCATAAATTGTTTTACATATCGTGGTAAAAAAAATGATGAGCAATTCCAAAATAGAAATAGAAAGATTCAATGGCCAGAATTTTGATCTTTGGAAGATTAAAATTAAATATCTTCTTGTGGATCGAGAACAATGGAAAACAGTCTGTCGAGGTACCCAATCGATAGGCATGTCGATGGAAGAATGGGAGAAAATTGAAAGAAAAGAAATAAGTGGGATACAACTTTGTTTTGCAGATTTGGTGTTTCTAAATATCTCGAGTGAATATTTGGTCAAGAAACTGTGGGACAAACTGGGATCTTATAACAGTCGAAATATATGGTAAACAAGTTGTTTCTAAAAAATAAGCTATATCTTATGAGGATGAGGGATGGAAGTTCAGTGATTGAGAATTTAAATGCGTTTAACATTGTATTAAGCCAGTTATTGTATGTGGATATAAATATCACTAATGAGGAGAAGTGTATCATCCTATTATGTTATTTTCTAAACTCCTAGGAGAGCTTACTCATGGATTTTGGGAGTTATAGAACCACACTAGTTCTAGAGGACGTGGTTTCTTCTCTGCTATCAGAATAAATGAGAAGAAAGAACATGGAAGGATCGACCAAAGATGCTCTGGTAGTGAGAGGTTGACTGGTAGACAAAGATAAATTCAGAGTCTCTGGTAGAAAGTTCAAGTTGAAGGGTAGATCTAGATCCCCATTTTAGTCAGCATGAAGATATTGGAAATGTCGTAAAGTTGGGCATTATAAAAAGGACTATAAGTTGAAGGAAAAAAAAGTCATTGTTGGATCTGACGAGAAGTAGTCGACTGAGAGAAAGACGACCTCAAAAAAGGGAGGTGATGTGTACCTGGCATCAAACAGTACACATTAGGATCAAAATGTTTGGTTGATTGACTCAGGAGAATCCTTTCACATGACACCACATAAAGAGTGGTTTTGTGAATATGAACAATATGATGGGGGTGATTTTTTCTTGGGGGATGCCTCAACAACTAGAATTTTTGGATGGGGAATAGTCTGACTGACATTGCAGGATGGGAGGAAAAGAACCCTTCCAGGTGTGCTACACATTTCAATTTTGGAAAGAAACTTGATATTTTCCAATAAGATGAGTGATGCAGGTGTGCATACTCTATTTTAGAAGGACTCGTGCAATATGGTTAGAGGTGTGATGGTATTAATGAGAGGAGTTTTGATTGGTACCCTGTACAAGTTATTAGGGAATGTCGACTTGACTGGATGCAACAACATCATTTCTCCTGAAATAGACTTGAATGTGACCCGACTCAACTCGATGTCAACACAAATCGACTCAACTCAAGCTAAGTCGGTTCAAACCAAATTGATAAGACATGATGAAATCGACCCGACTAGGTTATGGCATGAAAGGATGGGACACATTGGAGAAAAAATACTTCAAGCTATGTAAATAAAAGGTATGGTCGAAGGATTTACTGAATGTGGTTTAGAAGTCGACTTTTTTGAACATTGAATATATGGGAAATAGATTTGGGTCAGGTTCCCATCATGAGCAACAAGAGAAAATGAGATTCTAGAACTAGCGCATAGTGATGTGTTTGGCTCAGTTACAGTTCCTTCACTTGGTGGATCCGTATATTATGTATCCTTCACAGATCATTTTTCCAAGAAGACATGGATATATTTCTTGAGGAAGAAATCAAAAGTTTTCGAGAGATTTAAGGATTTTAAATCTCTTGTGGAAAACAAGATAGAGAAGAGGATTAACGTGTTGATGACTGACAATGGTGGTGAATTTTGTGGAAAGAAATTTGATCAGTTTTGTAAGAAGTGTGGCATAGCACGCCAAAATACCACACCATATACCCCACAAAAAAATGGATTTGTCGAGAGAATGAATAAAATGTTGATGGATAAGGCAAGGAGTATGCTCAGTGGTGTTGGGCTCACACAAAAATTCTAGGTAGAGGCAATCGAGAATGCAATATATTTGGTGAATATGTCTTCTTCACCAGTGCTAGTCGACATGAATCTAAATGAGGTATGGTCAGGTAAGAAGCCTTTGGTGGAACATCTCAAAGTGTTTGGTTGTGATGCATTTGTGCATGTTCCCAAGGAAAAGAGGAGCAAGTTGGACAAGAAGGAAATCAAATGTATTTTCATCAGATACAAAGAAGGGATGAAAGGATATAAGATTTGGGATCCTACATCAAGGAGAAAAGTGTACAGTCGAGATGTGGTTTTAAAAGAAGTCAGAGGTAAATTCAATCTTGAGTAAGTTGTTTAGACTGAGAATAATCTTGATACAATGTAGTTTGAATTGAGGAATGAAGAAGATGATTCAGATGAGTCAATTGAATCTTAGGAAGAGGTGGAACAATTGACTTTGGTGATAAGGAGGTAATAAAGAATAAGAAAAACAATCAAAAGGTATATTCCATCCAACTTCCATTCCAAATTCATTCTAACATCCATTGACAATGATCCCAAGTTGATCGGTGAGGCAGTCAATTCGGCAGAGGGTAAACTCTGGAAGGAAGCCATGGTTGAAGAGATGGAGTCCTTGTACAAGAATGAGACATGGGATTTGGTTAAGTTACCTAGTGGAAGGAATCCCATTAGTAGAAAGTGGGTTTTAAAGAATAAAATGAATGTTGCAGGTCAAGTCGAGAAGTTTAAAGCTCGACTGGTAGAGAAAGGATATTCCCAAGTCGAGCGAGTCGACTTCAGTTATATTTTTTCCCATGTTTCAAAGATAAATTCCATTAGAGTACTAATTTATCTGGCTGCAACATTCAATATGGAGATAGAACAAATGGATGTGAAAACAACCTTCCTACATGGGGACCTAGAAGAGGAAATCTACATGAAACAACCTGAAGGATTTGTAGTAAATGGAAAGCAAGAGTTGGTGTGCAAACTCAAAAGATCCCTTTCTGGTCTAAAGCAATCACCAAGGATGTGATACCATAAGTTTGAAAATTACATCCTTAGTTTGTGATTTGTGATAAGAAAAGATGATCACTGCATATATTGCAAGGAAGAAGGTGGGAATTTCATATGTGTAGCTTCGTATGTCGATGACATGTTGCTGATTGGAAACAACATAGAAGCAATAAAGGAGGTGAAGAAGAAGTTATCCTCCAAGTTTGACATGAAGGATCTTAGAGAAGCTAACTTCATTTTTGGAATGGAGATTAAGAGAGATCAAGATCCTAGAAAGATATATTTGAATCAGATGAAGTATATTGAAACAGTTCTAAAATGATTCAACATGTAGGATTGCAAATCTGTGAAGGTGCCAAATCTAATGGGAGCAAGTCTCACTGTTCAACAATGTACAAAGACACGGTAATAAACAGAGGACATGGAACTGGTTCCCTATGCAAGTGATGTCGGTAGTCTAATGTATGCGATGATATGCACTTGACCAAGAATTTCCCATGCAGTGGGAGTGTTGAGAAAGTACATGTCAACACCTGGAAAGGATAATTGGACAATTGTCAAGACAATATTCAGGTATTTGTGTGGAACAAAGGACTATGCTATATGATACCAGGTAAAACCTCGAGGTGACAATGGTAAATTATATGTACATGGATTTGTCGATGTTGATTGGGATGGATATCTAGATCGATGGAGGTCAACCAATATATATGTATTCAACATGTTTAGTGGAGAAATAAGTTGGATGAGTAAGCGATAGGAAGTCATAGCCTTGTCAACAATAGATGTTGAATACATGGTGGCCACTCATGGAAGAAAAAAATCCGTATGGATTCAAAGGTTGTGTTTAGGAATCAGGTTTGGGTAGAGAGCTATGATGGTAAGTTGTGATAGTCAAAGAGTAATATTTATGGAAAAGAACCATGATTATCATTCAAATACTAAGAGCAATGATGTGCAATAACATTTTGTAAGAGATATGGTGGAAAGTAACAAGGTGCTATTGGAGAAAGTAGACACATTGGAAAACACAACAGACTCATTGACCAAGTCTGCAAGTGTTGTGAAGTTATCTTGGTGCAGAGAGGAAATGGGCATTGTTGCCCTCGATTTGTGAGCGAAAGTTTAGGAATCTCTTGTTTCAGCAAAGAAGAAAACAAGTGGGATATTGTTGGTTTGTTATATTATTTGTAGTGAAATTCAATTCGAGGTGAATCAACTAATGGTCGAAGTTGAGCCAGATTGATAGTAGGTCGAAGTCGAGGTAGATCGACAGTAAGTCGAAGGTCGAGGAAGTCGATCGGGTAAATTCAAATTCAAAGATATCGACAAGAAGTCAACTGACAAGAGGTCAAAGTGTGGTGATGATACAACCTACTAGAGACCGAATGAAGGCCGACTGGTAGTCAATTGGTAAAATTGACTAATAGGCAATTGGTAAACCTAACTTGGAGTCGACTGTAACAAAATCATGGGATTTGTAGGATTTATAGCCAATGATATGCATGGATCTGTAACCATTTTTGGGCACCAATTTTTATGTTTATTCCTATTGTAAATCCTATAAAGAGGCATTTTGTAAGGCCATAAATGTTTCTGTTGTAGGTGATCATATAATGTTGTAATGCAGTTATGAAGGTTAATGCATGTGTAGGTATATGTTGTTGGTCATGCATAAGTAAGTCAAATTGGCGAGAGGGTAGTTCTTTCCTATGAAAGAGGGTATGATGTAGATTGTGTATTATTTATGGACCAAGGTTAGACATGTAACCTTTTATTCTAAATGAATAAGACAACAAGAGAGAAGAATGCTCAAAGGAATGTTGGTTTTCCCGGTTAAGGTTTTCCAAGGTAAAATCTTGGTGTATTGTGTGATTGCTTGTGTCATTTTCTTTATTGATTAAATTTGTATTCTCTTCTTCTATAATTAGTGTGGAAATTTCTTACATTTCCTAACACAAAAAGGATAGACATACTCTCTACCACTACTACCTAATGTCATATGATAGAAATCGCACTTGAAACACAAGTAGACACATGTAATAAAGAATGAATAAGACAAATGTATGGAAATAGGCTAAGTTATTTATTAATATAAGAAACATGAACAAATTAAAACCATGATGTGTTTCAATTATTCCTCCACACTTCTCCTTTCCATACCCTTATGTGCACTGTAAGAATACTCTTGAAGTCTGAGATAAAAAATGTGATACCTTTCATGAATTCCCTTCAACCTTGAGAGGCCTATTTTATATAGGAGCTTGGGAGGCTTAACCAACATAGGGAATCAAGAGAATGGTTTAGGATATTCCTCCTTAGGTTAGGATTTATTTACCAAAATGGAGGAACTCAAAGCCATGAGTGATATCAAACCATAACAACTCAAAGATGATTGGAGTTGTCCCACAGAAAAAGGAGGAATTGGTTAAAATTGTCCTAATAGGAAGGACACTCCCTAGAGTGGCAGACAAGGCGTCTTAGATGCTCCCCTTGAAATGGTAAAGGAAGAGGGATTCTCCCCTAGAGTGGGGAGGGGGATTCCTTGGTCAAACAAAGCTAGAAACACAAGGATAAAGGTGGGTTTTTGACCTCCAAATGATGGTTTTTCTCCTCTAACTTCACTAAGGATTATGACATGTCATTTTACATGGTGTCAAGGTTGTAATACTTAGAAAATAATGAAATTTAGGCCATGTCACTTAGTAAAGTACTCCATTCCAGTTTTGACACTTAAATGGTGAGATGTCATAATTACGACACTTAGAAAAGTGAGATGCGACACTTGCGACACTTAACAAATTGAGATGTGACACTTGGCTAGGTGTGACAAATGGTGTATAACACCTTTCCTTGCCATTCCATTTTATGGTATGGTATGTCTTTAATTTCCATGCCATGGTATGGTATGGTATGGTATGCCTTTCCTTTCCTTTCCTTACCATGGTATGGTATGGTATGCCTTGGAAGGAAAATAAAGTGAAGGAAAGGTATGCAAGGTATGCAAGTCAAGGCAAGGAAAGTGAAGGCAAGGTATGCCATGCCTTGCCTTTCCATGTCATGACATGCCTTGCCTTTCCTTGAATTAACTTTCCTTTCCTTACCTTTCCATTACATCCCATGTAGTTCCTTTCTTTCACTTGCCATGCCATGCCTTCCCATGCCTTGTCTTGCCATGCCATTCCATGCCATGCCTTGCATTTCCTTCACTTTCCATTCCATTCTTTCCCATTCCATTCCATACCTTGCATTTCCATGCCATGCCTTGTCTTTCAATGCAATGCCTTTCCATTCCAGTCCATTTCCATGTCAATGTTATTCCTTTCCATGCCATTCCATGCCTTGCCTTTCCATGTCTTTCCTTTGCATGTCTTTCCTTTCCTTTCCTTTCCATTCCATGGTATGGTATGGTATGGTGAAGGCATGGCATGCCTTTCCTGTCCTTTCCAAGCCATGGTATGGTATGGTATGGTATGCCTTGAGTTTATTTTCCATGGTATGGAATGGTGTGGTATTCTTTGCCTTGCCTTTCCATGGTATGGTATGGTATCTTGGGCATGGTATGGTATGCATTTCATTGACATAACATGGTATGTTATGGTATGCATTTCCTTTCCTTGCCATGCCATGGTATGGTATGATATGCCTTGACTTGCCTTGCCATGGTATGGTATGGTATGGTATGCCTTGCAAGGAAAGGTATGCAAGGTATGCAAGGTATGTAAGGCAAGGCAATGAAATTGAAGGAAAGGTATGGAAGGTATGGAAGGAAGGGAAAGGAAAGTGAAGGAAAGGCAAGTGAAGGAAAGGTATGTCATGCCTTTCATTTCCATGATATGCCATGCCTTTCCTTTCCATGCCATGCCTTTCCTTGTCTTCACTTTCCATGCCTTTCCACGCCATGCCTTGCCTTTCCATGCCATACCATGCATTTCCTTTCCTTCACTCGACATGCCATGCCTTCCCATGCCTTGCCTTGCCATGCCATGCATTGCATTTCCTTCACTTTCCATGCCATGACTTGTCATTCCATGCCATGCCTTTCCTTTCCATGCCATTCCTTGCCTTTCCATGCCATGCCATGCCATGACATTCGTTTCCTTTCTAAGCCATGCCTTTCCTTTCCTTCACTTTCCATGCATTTCCATTCCATGTATTTCCTTTCCATTCCATGCCATGAATTGCCTTTCCTTCACTTGACATGCCATGCCATCCCATGTCTTACCTTACCATGCCTTACATTGCCTTCACTTTCCATGCCATGCCTTTCCATTTAATGTCATGCCTTGCCTTGCCATGCCATGACTTTCCTTTCCATGTGATGTATTTCCATGCCATGACTTGCCATTCATTTCCATTCCATGCCATTGCGAGGCCAATGCTATGCCTTGTCAAGCCATGCCATGCCATGCCTTTCCTTTGCATGTCTTGAATTGACATGCCTTGCCTTTGCATTCCTTTTATTTCCTTGCTTTTCCTTGCCATGGTATGGTATGGTATGCCATGCCTTGCCTTGCCATGGTATGGTATGGTATGGTGAAGGCATGGCATGCCTTACCTTGCCTTGCCTTTCATTACCATGCTATTGTATGGTATGGTATGGTATGCCTTTCCTTGCCTTGCCATGGTATGGTATGGTATGGTATGACTTGCCTTGCCTTTCCATGGTATGGTATGGTATGGTATGGTATGCCTTGCCTTGCCTTTCTAATCCATGGTATGGTATGGTATGTCTTTCCTTTCCATGGTATGGTATGGTATGGTATGTCTTTCCTTGCCTTGCCTTTCCATGGTATGGTATAGTATGGTATGGTATGGTATGGTATGCCTTGTCTTGGTATGGTATCCTTGACATGGTATGGTATGGTGTGGTATGGTATGGTATGCGCTTCTTTGGTATGGTATCATTGGCATGGTATGGTATGGTATGGTATGGTATGGTATGGTATGGTATGCCTTTCCTTTCCATGCCATGGTATGGTATGGTATGCCTTTCCATGCCATCGTATGGTATGGTATGCCTTCCCTTGCTCTTGGGGTTCATAAATGTTCTATTTTCATCCACCTTTCCCTTCATCATTCTTCACATTTCATCGCCCCATTAACCTTTCACGGTATCATTTCATAAATATACTTGGGTTTCACCTTATTATTTTCCACTTTATTCATTTTAGTATTAAAAGGGAATTTGTGATTAAAGGTTAGAAAATTGACATGTTTCCATATATATCTCAAAAATGTGTGAGCTTTGTAATGTGTAGGATTATGTGAAGGATTAATTCAAAAGGACTTCTCAAATACTTGTTGGTTGTGGAGCCTGATTATCTTCCTGATGCAGAGGTCCTTTGCTTTCAGCCGTGTTTATACTCCATGAAGTATTTACACCCCAGAAGTATGTACACTCTTCCACGTGGGGGAGTGCAGAGGGGGGGTACCCCCTCTACAGGGTCCGGGGGGTCTGGGGGCAAGCGGGCCCCCAGCGGGGGTTCGGGGGCGAAGCCCCCGAAGCAAAAATTGCCTTATAAAAGTATATTGTAATTTCATTGTAAATCTGGACCGTTCATTATAAGGTCACAGATCTAACGGTAGAGATTATGTTAGGGTGTTTTTCCCTAGAAGGCAACCCTCTTTTATGAGGGAAATGTATTGCGGCTATGTACGAGGGTGAATATTGTATTCTGAGAGAGGAGACTGTGAGAGAAAGAAGAGGAAGTTACAGCGGGTTTTACTGTAGGTTGTATCCCTTCATTTGCTGGATAATAACAAAGGAAGGACCTGGAAATTTCTCTGGTGGACGTAGCCCACACTGGGTGAACCACGTAAATCTGTGTCTCTCTTGTATTGTGTGTCTTCTGTGCTTTTTTTTCTGCATTTGTTTTATTTTATTGCTCCGCGGTCCTGTTTTTCTAACAACTGGTATCAGAGCGTAAGGTAACTCGTAGGAAAAGAGGGTTCCTGGTTCGAGTGGGAGCAATGTCGGAAGATGGAAAGTTTAGGGTCG
>ML795993.1:137832-150936 GCA_009831015.1 Picea engelmannii
AGGGAGAAACTGAGTTCTTGCTCAGTTTCAGTTGGTCTTCAAGATTGAAGATGAAGATGAGAAATTTGCCAGGTCCAAGAAGGTTCAGAGTCCAGCATATACAACAGCAGTGGAGTTTTTGAGATCAGTCTCCAAGTGGGAGATTGTTGGTTGTCGAGCCTGATTATCTTCCTGATGCATAGGTCCTTTTCTTTCAGCCGTGTTTATACCCCATGAAGTATTTACACCCCAGAAGTATGTACACTCTTCCACGCGGGGGAGTGCAGAGGGGGGGTACCCCCTCTACGGGGTCTGGGGGCAAGCGGGCCCCCAGTGGGGGTTCGGGGGCGAAGCCCCCGAAGCAAAAATTGCCTTATAAAAGTATATTGTAATTTCATTGTAAATTTGGACTGTTCATTATAAGGTCGCAGATCTAACGGTAGAGATTATGTTAGGGTGTTTTTCCCTAGAAGGCAACCCTCTTTTATGAGGGAAATGTATTGCGGCTATGTACGAGGGTGAATATTGTATTCTGAGAGAGGAGACTGTGAGAGAAAGAAGATGAAGTTACAGTGGGTTTTGCTGTAGGTTGTATCCCTTCATTTGATGGATAATAACAAAGGAAGGACCTGGCAATTTCTCTGGTGGATGTAGCCCACACTGGGTGAACCACGTAAATCTGTGTCTCTTTTGTATTGTGTGTCTTCTGTGTTTTTGTTTCTGCATTTGTTTTATTTTATTGCTCCGTGGTCCTGTTTTTCTAACAATACTTCCTCCACCATTTCAAGATTTGGGGAGATAATTCAAGGAGAAAATCATGGAGATTTGGTTGGCATATCTTATCCAAGATATATTAGAGATATGTGTGAGGATTTGGAGGGATTATATTTTGTAAAAATGGGAAATAGGTTGAGAGAAAAGTGGATTTGTAATAATGATATGGTTATCTTATCTTCAAGGCTTTCATGTATAAAAGAGAGTGCTCTCTCTTCATGAAGATTCAATGAGAGGATAGAATTAGAATGGTAATCAAGTAGATAATTAGAGTAGTCATTTGGATTTGAAAGAAAGGGATTCTTAGCTTTGATTCATGGATTTGGTTTTCATGCTTTCAATATTTTGTTATGAAGATCGATTTGATTATTATAATGTAAGATTGCTTCATTGGCGTGAGCTGACATATGTTGTTGTGTCATTCAACTCTTCACATGTTGTATTTTCTTATTCCTTCATGTAGTTCTCCATTCTTAGATTAATTTCATTTATGCAATTTCCCATTCTTAGATTAATTTCATTTATGCAATTTCCCATTCCTAGACTAATTTCATTTACACAACTAGATTAATTCAATTCCAAGTCATGTGTTTCAATTTCCTGCATTATATTAATGATTCAATATCAGTTATATCTTAAACATTAGATTAGATTAGTCCCACTTCAGTCCTGCATATACTTTGCATGTGCTTCGTAAGTTTATGATTCTCGGATTGACAAATTAAATAGTTGGGCAGGTACTACAACTCAATTAATACAACATTAGTTCAACCCAATATAACGACTGTCATTCCCTTGTCACGATTGTTGTTCCTTTTGCAGGTAGTGTTGTTCATTTGAATGGAACAACTATTGTTCCCTTGTTACGATTGTTGTCCCTTTGCAGGGTTGGCATCTCTGAAGGATGGGTATTGAAAACGGAAGGTAAGAACCTACGTAGGCAACAAGTAAAATGCGTGTGCCAACACCTACCTTTGGATGATGCATAGAGGTTATATTTTAGGACATCTTTAGAGCCCAACATTTTGGCACCATTGTCGAGGAAGCACGATGGATTGAGGTATTAGTTTATTTTTCATTTTAATTCATGCAAGTGTGATCTAGACGTGTTGGTAAGGGGTCATAGAAGCTCGTGAGAGGAGACTCCTTATGCTCTCCCTACCAACTAGGTAAAAGTAGTTTAAATTTATTCAAATTTCAATTTATGCAAGAGTGTTTAATTCATGCAAGTGTGATCTAGATGTGTTGGTAAGGTGTCATAGAAGCTCGTGAGAGGAGACTCTTCATGTTCTCCCTACCAACCAGGTAAAAGTAGTTTCAATTTCCGCAAGAGTAGTTTCAATTTCTGCAAGTGTGATCTACATGTGTTGGTTCTAAGGGTCATAGAGATACTTTAGTGTAGATTCCTCACTGTCTCTACCAACTATCAAGAGCGTTTAATTTATGCAACTGTGAAGAGTAATTTTTTTATGTTTTAGCAAGAGTGTTTTTTAAGTTTTTCGATTTGATTTGGGTGTTGTAAGAATCCTTTTTTTTAACATGATTTAACAATGAATTTAATCTTGGAACAACTCACTCAGATCCTAGCAAAAGTCAGGGTCTCCTCTTCTCTGGAAGAGGAGATCTTGACAACAGTCAAAAGCTTATTCACTCCTCTTGAGGCAAACAAAGAAGCAACAGATGAAGAACCCTTTATATTTAATGAAGAACAATTAGGCACGCAAGAGGTCAAGGAGGACAGCGAGGATCTGCAACATGATCTAAGTAAGACACATTGTAATGTCCCCACTTTGGGACATCATCATAGCGTAGAGGCTTATGATGACCAGAGAGGCCAGATGGAGTTTATAGCAAGTACAAGGGTTATTGAGAGGCATTGTGGGGTCTAGCTTGCATTTCTCTTCATATTCCATGATTATGAGCCATTCCACATAGGTTGGCTTTGGTTCTGTTGCATTTGGACAATTTCCATGATTTTGACTATTTTGAGCTATAAGTCAATGAAATTCACTGAAGAGGTCATTTTGGGCACATTACTTGGAGGAACCTCTCAGTATAATAGCTCATTGGAATCGAGAGGAGAAACACTACAGGATGGGATGGTTAGAAGTGACTTTCAGTGGCTAGGGAAGCCACATGGAGAGATAAGGATCTTTTCAGAGGTAAAAAGGTTAATTAATTAATTAAAGTGATTTAATTAATTAGTTAAATATTAACAAAATGAAAGTCACTTTGGAGGGACAAGGTGAGACAAAAGTATAAAAGAAAGGCAAGGGCCTCTTCTCATTCATATTCATGTATGATCTTATTTTGATATCTGGCTTCTAGATAGTAAGCCCAACATTAGGGGTTTTGAGGGTTTTGACTTAACAAATCCTAGAGGATGATTTGGTGGTGAAAGATTCCACCTAGCTTGTCCCAAGCTTGGTCTCGGAGATGCAATATGCTCCCTCACCATTCTAGTTCCATATCTACTCAGTTGCAGGAGGATTCCACATCAGTTGCTTGTGCAAATAGAGAGAGGGCGCACTAGTTGGAGGTTTCCAGCAAGGGGGGCACACCATTCATTGAGGAAGGATTTGTCCTAGCTAAGGAGAAGGGATTCTGAGAATTCTAGGTATTGGGTTTTCTTTGCAGGTGTCTTGGCATCATTCTTGGTGGTTTTCAAGAGTCTTTTAGTGGAGGATCTATTTGTATTGAGTGTGGGACGTTTTCCCAAGAGGAGGGCGCACCATCATCTGGAGGGTAGCTAGATCTAAGGATCTAGCAGGTATTTTGAGGATTTGAGCACTTGGGTTCTCATTGTAGTGTCCTGGTCTATAATTGGGGAGAGTTTTAGAGAATTTATAGGCCTCCTTCATCAGGGCCGAATTATCTAGGGCTTCAATCATCAAGTGGGCACACCATTCAGTGGAGGAGTTCAAATCTACAGAGGTTGAGAGGGATCTTGGAGATTTGGGCACCTGGGTTGTTCTTACCATCACCTAATATACTGTTTGGCATATTTCTGGAGGTGATCAGACATCTTTGGCACCAAGGCCGAATTGTTGAGGAGCTTCAGTTATCTAGCAGAGCATGGCATCTTCTAGCAGTGAGGGGTTTGGAACTTGGCATTGGTCTTCATCTCTTATCTAGCCTTTGGAGGCTTATTTTATATTGACGGGAGCATTTTGTAGCAGCTCATACTTGTTCTCTATTGTCTATCATCTTGGCCATTTGTTGAGCATTCCAGATCGACATCTCCAGTGTAGTGGGTTCTTCTATTTTATGAATAAAGAAGATTTGTGATGTTTTGGCTTGTCTATCATATTGCATATGGTTGAGGTATGTTGCATGGTTGTCTATTCTTGTTATTTGTTGCATACACACATATAAACACAAGTAAACAAATAGATCAACAAACTGTTTGACGAAATACCTCACCCAGAATTTTTTTTAAAAAGACACCAAAACAGTGATGATCCTTGCATAATGGCTTGGGATCATTACAGTGGTATCAGAGCTTAAATCCTATAAACCTGAGGGGTATTTATGGATAGTTGGAAGGAAATGGATAGGATATCCATTGATATGACATGCTTGGAGATCATGTATGACAACCTTAGCAAGGAAACTAAGGCTATAATAACCTTTCCACAATATGCAGCCTATAGAAATCCCCATTGGAGCAAATGGGATATTTTAGAGGGGATCATCATAGCAGATAAAAAGAGAAAAGAAGCAGCTAGATGGTGGGAAGAACAGAGAAACCCCATGCCCAGTAGGAGCACACAAACTTGCCACAGTTGCAAGGGGTCATGGGAACCAGATCATAGGTGTAGGGGTAAGGATCAGGAGCACATTATTGAGGCATGTCATGACAGTGATGATGAGGTGTGTGAGGATGGAGCGTTAGACATGGATTCATAGTAGTTGGATGATGACAGTGACTCTTGCATAGAGGCTAGTGATAGTTACTCTACCTCAAAGGATAGTGATGATGACTCTTGCACAAAGGCTAGTGATAGTAACTCTACCTCAGAGGATAGTGATGATGACTCTTGCACGGAGGCTACTGATGCTTGCAATCTTGAGGAGGATGATGACCCTTGTGTAGTGGATAGCTAGCTAGATGGACAGGACGATAGCCATAGTGTCTTAGAAGACATGTCACATACCATTGATGACCTTACGTCTTAATAGAGTGGCGACACTAGTGAGGATTCACACGTGTTAGCACCTACATATGATGATCTTCCTATGGGGGACGTGACACATCTGTCGCCTATTCAGACACCCATGATAGCCACATCACATGAGGAGATTAGTGGCACGTTAGGTATGATGGATGAGGTTAGTGTGAGGGATGCACACCATGGACATGTATACCCACGGATCTAGGAGGAGGTACAGGGAGTACAGAGAGGGGACCTTACACATCCAAATCAACCTGAGGATATTGAGTCACAGCTATTGGAGACTCCATTAGTTGAGCAGATTGCAGAGGCTGACATGTGGATGGAGAACTTACTTCTAGGATCAGATTGCATTGATGAAGATGTACTCTTTAGTATACAGGATGACCGTAGCATGTGTCTGGACACAAGTATATGGGATCCAGGTGCAGATGATAGTAGCAAGTTGAGTGCACATGAGGATACAACTACTCATACAGGATACAGTGTGAGTCAGGGGGAGATGGCATCTAGTGATGGGATGCAATGGCATACAGGAGTACCCAACAACATAGGAGACAGTGGATGGTTCAACACGTCATCTTATGTAGTGGGTGTTTTGGGGGATTCTAGAGTTGGCACTAGTAGGACTGACACTAGCAGTGAGGGGTTTGATATGGCACCTCAATATGACCATGATCAGGAGTCACACCACTTAGCAGCACAGTTGAGAGTTAGTGAGGCTATGATCAGAGAAGCCCCTATATGTATTTATGACATGCATGCAGTGATTGTAGATTACTATCGGAGGGCATCAGTGGCACAGGGTAGCTCAGATGAAGGATTTTCCATGGATGATTTTCACACTCTTTGGGAGAGAGTATTTGTGATGAGGGCTGACTACCAACAGTTGTTGTCAAACAGGGATTATCTATTGAGGGTTGGTGAGATGTATCATGAGGCTCTGAGGGAGTAGGAGTTGGAGGTGGACCGACTCACTCAAGAGTTGGAGAGAACTCAAGGAGTCTTGAGAGGCACACAGACCGCCCTTCAAGAATCAGAGTCTAGGACATATGAGTCTCCTGAGGAGATCCATCAGAGATCCACTTCATATATCTTAGTGGACACTTAGATGTATCAGTTAGTCACGTTGACAAAGGATGTTGATGATCTATCAGAGGAGCACCAGTTGATGGGGGACACTTCCATTTGTGTCTTGGGAGTGGTTGATCTCCATATAGATATTGATCCAACCATATGCCCAGGGTCTGTGATGCAGCATGAGTTTGCAGGAGATGACAGAAGTATGCAAGAGAATATAGTGATGAGTGATAGCTCATAGAGACATGATGAGATGTATGGTGGGATTTAGAGGGGCGTAATTCCTGCCAGGGAGGAGACACACTTAGGGGAGCATGCAGGAGCCACTCCTTTGCAACAACATATGGTTATGAGATCTCACCTTCACCATTTCAGCAGTTGCATGGGTGATGGGAGATGGAGATTGGTTTACCAGTAGTTGGAGGAGTTGCTTCTGATTGTACCTGATGATTGGGGTTTAGTGATAACTACATGCAAGAAGTTATCATAGATATCGATGGACGAGCTTCTGGTTGAATCCTTGAGATTGACCAAAGCATGTGATGCCTTCCAATCCTATAGTCAGCTGCAGATATGTCTGTTATCCTTTTCCAACATGTTTATCATTGACAACAACATGAGGAGGATAGAAGATGAGCACATAGGGCTTATGACAGTGATTAGTCTCACACAGGAGAAGTTAGAGGAGATTGGAAGTGATAAAATTCCAAGTTTTCCATGGGACCTAGGAGTTCGTGTTTTTAGCACGATGTTCATGTTGAATCAAGTTGCACCAGTGAGCCAAACACTCCACCTTGGTTTGGTTTGGAGTGGGTTTGTAGGTACTTGTTCTATGGGGCGAGACCTTTTCTTCCGTTTGATCATCATGATAGGGCATGGAGATGTTTGGATAGGTACTTCTTCTATAGAGATTCCTTTACAGATATAGTTTCTGGACAACAGGTCCGATGGTCATAGGTATTTCAGCCTGAGGATCCAGCAGAGGAGGACTCAGGATGTATGCAGGGGGTAGACATTCATGGTCAGAGTAGTGTAGTGTCAACATGGTGATCTTCGATAGAGGTTAACATGGGACCCAAGGATTGAAGGATTGGGAATTTCATGGATTCACAGGAGAGAGTGGACCATTGCAGGGGAAAATTATTCTAACTTTCCATTGAGCTTCATTATTGAGAGGAGCGCACCGCTTGCGGGTGTCTCATGGAGGTCTTGCAGTACCTCATTCTGGAATCAGTCTGTGTAGTTTATGGAGGTCATGTGGATCTTGGTAGAGATTCGAAGGATGGACTCATTCTGAGATGAGGCCATGTGTCATGTGCAGGAGGTTCACAAGTTTGATATCTCTCAGGACTATGCTTCACAGAGTATTGCAGTTCACTTCTTGATATGGGATCCAGGGGCTGGAGTGTACTATTGTTTGTTGTTGGATGGGTTTTACTGTGTACCCCACAAGTGGACATGGGATCCTAGTATTTTTATTAGAGGGATTTGGGTATTGCTTGAGGACAAGCAATTTTCTAGCAGGGAGGACTGTAATGTCCCCACTTTGGGACATCATCACAGTACAGGGGTTATGATGACCAGAGTAGCCAGATGGAGGTTATAGTGAGTACAGGGGTTATTGAGAGGCATTGCGGGGTTCGTCCTGCATTTATCATCATATTCCATCATTATGAGCCATTCCGCACAGGTTGGCTTTGGTTTCATTGCATTCCGACGATTTTCATGATTTTGACTATTTTGAGCTATAAGTCAATGAAATTCACTGAAGAGGTCATTTTGGGCACATTACTTGGAGGAAACTCTTAGTGTAATAGCTCATTGGAATCGGGAGGAGCAACACTACAAGATGGGATGGCTAGAAATGACTTTTAGTGGCTAGGGAAGCCACACAAAGAGATAAGGATATTTTCAGAGGTAAAAAGATTAATTAATTAATTAAAGTGATTTAATTAATTAATTAAATATTAATAAAATGAAAGTCAATTTGGAGGGACAAGGTGAGACAAAAGTATAAAAGAAAGGCAAGGGCCTCTTCTCATTCATATTCATGTATGATCTTATTTTGATATCTGGCTTCTAGCTAGTAAGCCCAACATTGGGGGTTTTGAGGGTTTTGACTTAACAAACCCTAGAGGACGATTTGGTGGTGAAATATTCCACCTAGCTTGTCCCAAGCTTGGTCTCAGAGTTGAAATATTCTCCCTCACCATTCTAGTTTTAGATCTACTCAGTTGTAGGAGGATTCCACATCAGTTGCTTGTGCAGATAGAGAGATGGCGCACCAGTTGGGGGTTGTTGGGGGTTTCCAGCAAGGAGGGTGCACCATTCATTGAGGAAGGATTTGTCCTAGCTGGGGAGAAGGGATTCCAGGAATTCCAAGTATTGGGTTTTCTTTGTAGGTGTCTTGGCATCATTCTTGGTGGTTTTCCGGAGTCTTTCAATGGAGGATCTATTTGTATTGAGAGTGGGACATTTTCCCAAGAGCAGGGCTCTCCATCATTTGTAGGGTGGCTATATCGAAGGATCTAGCAGGTATTTTGAGGATTTGAGCACTTGGGTTCTCATTGCAGCATCCTGATCTATCATTGGGGAGAGTTTCAGAGCATTCAGAGGCCTCCTTCATCAGGGCCAAATTATCTAGGGCTTCAATCATCTAGTGGGGCACACCATTTAGTGGAGGAGTTCAGATCTACAGAGGTTGAGAGGGATCTTGGAGATTAGGGCACCTGGGTTGTTCTTACCATCACCCGATCTATTGTTTGGCATCTTTCTGGAGGTGATCGTACATCTTTGGCACCAGGGCCGAATTGTTGAGGAACTTCAGTTATCTAGCAGAGCCTGGCATCTTCCAGCAGTGAGGGGTTTGGCACTTGGCATTGGTATTCATATCTTATCCAGCCTTTGGAGGCTTATTTTATATTGATGGGAGCATTTTGTTGCATCTCATACTTGTTATCTATTTTCTATCATCTTGGCCATCTGTTGAGCATTCCAGATCGGCATCTTCAGTGTAGCAGGTTCTTCTATTTTATGAATAAAGAAGATTTGTGATGTTTTGGATTGTCTATCATATTGCATATGGTTGAAGTATGTTGCATGGTTGTATATTCTTTTTATTTGCTGCATACACACATATCAACACAAGAAAACAAATAGATCAAAAAACTATTTGACGAAATACCTCACTCAGAAAAAGTTTCAAAAAGACACCAAAACAGTGATGATCCTTGCATAATGGCTTGGGATCATTACACAAATTACACGTATGAAATCCTAATCGAATGCTGGTTTCAAGCAAGTACTAGGTTAGTTCCACTTAGTTTTCCTTTTTATTTTGTTAATTTAGAACTTCAATAGCTAATTCCGCACATTCAAACATATTCCTGACTATCAATTGTGAAATTAAAAGATAAAATATTTCTATTACTATTGTGTGCATGGCTACATTGGCTATTTGATTACACAACTAATTTCTCATTTATAATTAGCGTAGTGTAGGTAGGGTTTTAATTTCAAGATTTTCATTTGCTAGAATAAGTATGCTCTCCTCCACGCTTCGTGTGATTGTGAGGATCATAAAGTACTATGACCGATTGATTGATTTCAGGAATGCCAATTAATTGACAAAATGAAAAAAAATTCCTAATCTTTTTTTCTGTCTTCCATTTGCTCATAGATTTTTAATAAGCTTGCAAAATAGTTTTTATTTTATTTTATTTTTTTACTTTAAAAACATAATAGAAGAAATAGATAAAAAGTTGTCCATGCTTGTGTCTACAAAGCAAAACAATAAAACAATAAGGACATTAAAAAATAAAAAATAATAATATGAATGAATAAGGTCTGCAATTCATACAAGATAAGAGTTGCGTAGAAACTCCAAGATGAAACAACAGTTGAAACAACTTCATAACCACACTCTTCTCATTTTAAACTTCATCCTGGTTTATTTTGGTTTGTGCACCATGTTTTTTCTCTCTACCCTTATCCTATAGATGCCTAGAAATAACCCTGCAAACAAATAAAATATCATGAATTTTAAATGCACGGAAACCACTGCATAAGCTCGATCGAACAAATAAACAACTTGTGAGGTTCTATTTTTATGCCCATCAATAATTTGACTACTCCTCTCTTCACTTTAAAATTTATAGATGTGCCCATTCGCTATCCTCTAACTCGCACAGGCTATATTACAAATGCCAACTCTGGACAATGTCTTCATTGGATTGTTACATATATTCTGTTGTGCATAGGTGTTACTAGTTTTGACGGCGTGCAAATGATTGCTTGCTCATTTCACCTAATCACTTTAACTCGGATATATTTGTGGAATCAAAGTGGGCCACATTAAATTTTATTGTCTTAGAAAAATGATAAATCGGTAGAGTCTGCTTGTGTATATACAGATCAAGCTTCGATTATCTGTTTTTTTATATATTTAACTGAACAATAAAATTTTGATTATCCAATTTGATTGTATTAATGATTTGCAGCGATCATCAGAGATATTATTTCCAAACCGTCACACTATATCAGGTTTTCCACACTCCCCAAAATAAAAAATGATATGCTAATAGTAAATTTTGAGTGTATTTCTAACGAAATGCAAGGATTGCAATTGGAATGGGTTACGAGTTTGCCACAAGGGCATGCAGATCCACTTACAGGGGCACCAAATTAGCCTTTTAGGAAGTTACAGAGAGCTTCCATGACGAGACTGCCAAAAGTATATGGTGGATCTCAATCTATGCTTTAAACATTGGCAGTGGTTTATGGCAATGGGAGGAATTATGTAGATGTGAAGATGATCACGATCGCCATTTATGGCACATATGCAGATCAAGTCGGGTCGCAGGATACCCTTATCAAGATTTATCAAGAGATAATTTGTTGACATAATAACTTGACTATATCATGAAACATTTTGATGGGAAATGGAGAAACACCACCCCCATCAGAGGACGTGGGCTTGACACACTCACGAGTTTCGACTTGGGAAATGTTATCGAAATGGTTGACGAAAGGGTGTATTTTGGTGAATGCTTTCCTGGCCCGACAATTAGGGTTATAGAGGCCTTGAAGAGTTAGGTGAGAATGGAGATCACATCTCAGCAACCACAATGAAAAATGGAAGACATGCCCGATCCAAGAGTAATGGGTGACATGCTCATTCTCCCCATGGGAAAGATTCTCATCATCAATGGGGCCAAAAATGGCACCGCTAGCTGGGAAGATGGGAAGGAGCCTGTATTTTTTCCTCTCCTCCACATGCCCTCTGAAGTAATTGGCAAGAGGTTTAAAAATCTAGCTCCAGATACAATCCCAAGAATGTATCATTCCACTGCTCTTGTGTTGCCCGACGGGCGGGTTTTAGTAGCCGAGAGAAATCCCCATTAGACTTATAATCTTTCCACCAAGCCATTCCCCACAGAACTGAGAGTGGAAGCCTACGTTCCTCCCTATCTTCATTCTCTTTACGATCACAAGCGACCAACCATTGCATCTATTTTTACGAGGGAAATCAAATACAGGTCGAAATTCATTGTTCTTCTATCGGTTTTAAACTTGTGAAACAATGATTTTTCATGCATATGCCCCTCCTTTCAACATGCATGAAGTGTCCATGCACCAGATAATTCTCTCGCTTGCAACCATGGATGTTGTCAAGGCCGACAAAAACAACACATACTTAGTTTCCATAACTGCTTCTCCCAACTCAGTGGTGGCTCCTTCGGGCTACTACCTACTTGTGAATAAGTGGAGCCCGAAATTAGTGATGGTTATCAACGATCTAGTGAGGTTGTTAGGTGAATAAAAAGCGAAGCAACAATAACTGGATGAGGAATTCCTTCCCAAGCTAAAATATCCAACCTTGTATTTTTCAAAACATCGTGCATCAATGCATCTACTTTCTTCATATCCTTCACCTGCTACAACCCATGACTACACAACTCACATACATGGCCATTTACATATTGTTCTTTTAAATATTCCATCATCAATTTTCCACGCAGTATTTATGGTTTTGTCTCTTCCTTTCTAGTATGGTGATAATGATCATGATGAGAACTTTGTATAGGGAAGTTTCTTTTTACACTTGTCTCGATGATATTTGCTATGCTTGGTTTTCTTTCTCCTTCCAACCGTGGTGGATTGATTACAACTATGGTTCTATTGTGGGTGTTCATGGATTTTTTCACTGGCTACTCTTATGCTCAGTTATATAATATGTTCAAGGGATCATGAACACACTAAAGACTACTTTCATGTTTCTTGGAATTGTTTTCTGCATTGTCCTTGTATTAAGTTTGCAGTGAGGAATGCATTGATCTAGGGTGAGAAATCTTATGGTGTTGTACCATTTGGGACCATGTTTTATTTAGTATTTTTATGGTTTGGAATTTTAGTGCCCTTGGTTTTTATTGGCAGCTACTTTGGCTACAAGAAACCTGCAATTGAAGATCCAGTGAAAAGAAGAAAAACTCCCAGGCAAATTCCAAAAGAGGCTTGGTACATGGATCCTGTTTTCTCCGTACTCATTGGTGGCATATTGTCATTTGGTGTTGTTTTCATTGAGTTGTTTTTTATCCTGACTTATATATGGTTGAATTAGTTCTAATACATCTTTGGGTTCTTGTTCATAGTCTTTGTTATCCTTCTCAACACCTGTGCAGAGATCACGATTGTTCTCTTCTACTTCTAACTATGTAGTGAAGATTATCACTAGTTGTGGAGAGAATATTTGACTTCAAGCTCTTCAACACTATACTTGTTTCTATATGCAATATTTTACTTCTTCACGAAACTGGAGACTTTAGTTTTCCTGATTGTCATTCTACCAAGGTCAAATAGTCTTCAGGTTGTCAGAGTACCAACCTATCCTTCCATCGTTGTCTCAGTACTGATTGGATCCGTGGTTGTGCATGGAAGCCTGCGCTACAGGTATATGAAAGTTAACAACCATTGTTTGTTTGTGTTATAATAAAATTTCATAAAATTATCTGTTGTTTTATTATAAAATGATTACAATAAAATTTGTTTGTTTTTTTTTTATATAAACAATTTCCTTTATATATATATAACATTATCT
>ML795993.1:156113-173370 GCA_009831015.1 Picea engelmannii
TATCTTCTGTTGTGTGATGTGATTAGTTTATAAATGGCCCAAATTTCTGTCTAATACATAGTTAGCTAATGCATCAGTTAATGTATTTAGACATCTAGGAATATGTTGATACTTAATATAATCATAATAACGTTCCAAGAGGTGAATTCATAAATATACCCGTAATAAATTAGGACTTCGAATAGCATAGACATTACTTAATTGTAGTACTACTAGCTGGGAATTGAGTCGTATGACCAAGTGACGGATACCAAGAGAAATAACATCAATAAAAAATTTGATAATCGCACTATACTCTACAATATTATTGGTCGCATGACCGAGACACACACCTCGTAGAGTGATAAGTTTGTTTGTAGGGGCGTAAATTGCCCAAGCAGCAGAAGCAAGGTTCTGAGTACTGTGGCTAGTGCCATCAGTGAAGCCAATGTGGGGTAGCGAAGACTCTGACATCTGGAAACCAAACACAATGTAACATAAGGGCAGAGACCAGATAATGAAAAAACATACTACAGTAACACACAAGAAGTATGATACAATAAAATACAAGTACTCATGCACAGGTGATCTTAGGCATGGTACTTCTTTAAGTATAACATATTTCAGGGTTCACTCAAATGGATACCATCGTGATCTACTAACTCATAAGCTCCTTTATCTAGGAATCGTCTAACAATGTAAGGACCTCACCACATAGCTTCAAATTTTCCAACTCCTAGCATATCCCGATCTGGTTCGTAAAGGAGAACCAGATCACCTTTGGAGAAAACGTGAGGCTTGACATGTTTTTCGTATTGGGATTTGAGACGTTTCTTTTGGGCTTCTATGACTAGGGTGGCATTGCGACAAGTTTCGTCTAATCACATGAGATACAACAGACATTCTTCTTCGGCAGAAGTGTTTGGTAGGAGTTCGACGACTAGTTTTAGGGAGGTTATCTCACATTCAATTGATAGGATGGATTCTAGACCATAGACTAACCAGAATGGTGTAAACCCGGTAGCAGACTTAACAGATGTCTGGTAAGACCATAATTCTAAAAACAACATTGTGTGCCAACTCATTTTGTGAATCCCTATCATTCGTCGAAGCATGATAATGATGAATTTGTTAATTGCTTTGACTTGGTCGTTGGCTTGTGGGTAATAGGGTGTTGATTTTTCATGGTGAAGACCCAACTTTTCAGTGAGTTCGAACATCATGAAGTTTCTAAAGTGGATACCATGATCGATAATGATAGCTTGAGGAACACCAAAAAAAGATATGATGTGATTGAATATGAATAATGTTGCGGTCTTTCCGGTGTTGTCAAATGTTGGCATCGCCTTAGCCCATTTTGTAAAATAGTCTATGGCTACAATAATGTATCCATGCCCCCCAGCCGAGTGAGGGTGACATGTCATGAAATCGATACCCCATTTCGCAAAAGGACCGACGGAGACCACAGGGTGAAGAGGAGCAGGATGTGATCGTATTTTATGGTTGTAGGTCTGGCAAGCGTGGCATTTTTGGATGACAATTATACAATTGTTAAATAAAGAAGGCCAAAAATACCTAGCTCGCAAGATCTTCTGTGCAGTAGCATACCCAGACATATGACCACCACAGGCTTGAGAATGGTAGTCATTTAGGGCTTTCTCGGCTTCATCAAACATGAGGTAGCATAAAAAAAATGAGTCAATCCCACGACAATAAAGAGTATCATCGAGGATAATATACTGATGAGCTTGGTAGCGTATTCGACAGTGGTCAGTACTAGAAAAATTGGGCTAGAAAGTCTGGGTTTGGAGATAGATAATGATATCTCCGTACCAAAAATCATTGGAACTAATCAGGAAAAGAGATTCATCAGGTAATGAATCAGCTGCTACAGTTTCCGTCTCAGAGTAGGGAAAGTTGCATATCAACTCGACAAACACTGAGGATTTCTTGGACTTAGCACATTCAAATTCTAAGTCAAACTCTTGGAGTATCATGATCCATTTGAAGTATTTTCCCCCTAGCAGTTGACGTGTGAGAATGTGTTGCATAGGGTTGTAGTTAGAAATTACCGTAGTCTTGCAAGAGAGGATATAGTGCCGAAAACGTTGAACTGCTTGGACGACTGCTAAGGCCAATTTTTTGACATGTAAATACTTGGTTTCGGTAGGCGTTAGACTTCAGCTCAAGTAATAGATGACATGTTCGTCATGAGAATCATCCTCCTGGATGAGAACCATAGTGATGGTGTAATCCGAGGCTGCGAGGTAGAGGAAATAATCACGGCTGTAATCTGGTGGGAAGAGAAGCAGAGTACGTGTCAGGGACAGTTTTAAAGCTTCGAAATCTTTGTTGGCGATGGTATCCCATACGAACTCAGACTCCTTTTTGAGTAGTCATGGGTAAAATATGAATATGGGTAACACTTTCGTGACAATCGGGTCTCAAAAATTCATAGCGGTAATTTTTCGGCCGAAAAAATGTTGCTATGAATTTTTTCGGCTGAAAAGTTTCACGTCAAATTGAACGGTTCCCCGACGGTGCCCTCGAAATTCATGTACAATGTTTTTTGGATGAATTATTTTCCTGTGGTAAGAATATTTTGGCCGAAATACTTTTCAGCTGAAAATTTTATTTTTAACGGATTCCGTTAAAATCTAGGTTTCGGCCGAAAACATGAAATTGGGACTGAAAACAAAAACCAAAAAATTTCCCCAAGCTTCCCTGAACTTCGGAGGTTGCAGTCTCCTACAAATACTGAGAATTTGGTTTCAAAAATGACACCAACATTTCCAAAATTGAATCTACTTCCAATTCCTATAATTTGTTTTCATTTTCTTTATTTTTATCTAATTTTATTTAATTTTAAAAAAAAAACACTGCATAATATTTTCAGCAGACATTATGATTCGATGAAATGAAATATCGGTATCTCTAAAAATATACAGTGAAAAAATTAGAAAAAAAATATATTCATAATACTTAAACTGTTCTTTTCAAAAGGGTATATTTAGATTTTAGTTTTAAGTAAAAATTAAGATAGATACAAGGTGTAGAAAAACATGTGTTTAAAATCTGCAACGTTTTCAGCTTGGTCAACTTAAAAAAAATTATAGAAATTATAATATTCATCCGTTAGATTCAAAATTATAGTCATAATAAAATAGAGTCTTTGTAGATTGTTGTAGTATATTTCGTTTCTTAAAAAGATTAGTTTAATAATATATACATTTTTGTAGAAAAAGGTTACTCATTATCATTCCTTTCATGTTTAAGGAACATACTGTTAAATAATTGTCAAATTGACATATCAAATCGTGATAAAAAAAAATTGAAAAATAGTCATTGGAAAGATAAAAAAATTATTCACAAGTTTTGTTTTTACTATAAAGTGAAATTATAAATAAAAAAAATACTTTTGTATGATGGAAGTTGAAGAAATTGTGAAAACACAGTTTTTTTTCTCATAAAACAAGCAAAAGTGTAATCCATCTTCATGATTTTACCCTTATGTAAATCCAGGAGTTAGCTCGGCATAGTTCGGGATGAAATGATGAAGAAAGTTTTCTTTCCCTTGCAAACTTTGTAATTGGCGAAGCGAAGAAGGAGGAGGGAGATTGAGAATCACCTCGACCTTCAAAGGATCTACCCAGATCCCTTGACGTGAAACAATAAAGCCTAGAGGTCGACCGGTTTCTATGCAGAAAATGCATTTGTGAGTATTCAAGCATATATGGTAAAACTGAAATCAGAGGAAAATGGCTCAGAGGTGTATTGGATGATCGACACAGTGCATGGAATGAGCAGTTAAGTCATTGAGAAAGGGCTACATGATGTTCTTGATATCATGGAAGGCATAAGACATAGTGCACTAGAAAGTTGTGCCAACATTTTTTAGATTGAAAGGAAGTTTCTGATATGCAAAAGTGCCCCAAGTACAAATGAAAATGTTTTTGTGTTGGTCCTTAGGAACAATATTGATTTGATTATATCCGAAGAAACCATCCATTAGACAGAAGATTTCACTTCCGGCGCAATCGTCGACAATCTGGTCAATGAAGGGGGTAGGAAAGTTGTCTTTAGGACATGCTTTGTTAATATCCCTATAATCAATGCACATGTGGATTGTGCCTTGTTTCTTGTCTATTAGAACAAGATTGGAAACCCAGTCAGTGAGAGCCACTGGGTAAACAAATCCGTCTTTGAGAAGTTTCTCGACTTCAAGCTTGATAGCGACTGCTTTATGTGGGTGGACTGGACAAAGGCACTATCGGACGGGTTTAGCATTTGGGTATGATTTGATCTCATGTATCACAATGTCATGGTCAATACCTGGCATTTCTTCATAGCTCCAGGCGAAGACGTCGCGAAATTCTTTGAAAAGTGACTTGTAGGTGATGATTTTGTCAAGGGAACACAAAGCTCTGATATGCACATTTTTGACAATTCCAGGTTTTATGGATATGTTGAGGGGAATGGTGGGTGAGATATTGATTAAGTTCCCTTTGGAAAAAACATTGTGTGTGGACTCGATAACAGTGGAAATGACGACAATGGTCGACGGGGTCGAGATTCATTGGTATCTCTCGATGGTGTGTTGTTCCAAGAAGAAGATGGAATGATGATGTCCATCATCCCAGGGGGTGTCTTCCATAACAGACATAATCATGTCGTCCATAAAAATGACATGGAAAGGATCTGGAGATGAATCAACAAGAGAGGGGGTAGAAGGAGTTGCCAATTGAATGAGCTGATAGGCAGATTCGACTGGCCTCAAAGGCATTTCGTTGTTGTAACGAAGATGATCGCTTGGGTTGGGTACCATCCATGGGTCGTGAGATGCAGGGGTTTCATGAATAGAGGTGGAGATCATGTTGATCGAAGCGACAGAAGGATGTGAAACATTAGGTGGTGGGATGGGGAAGGTACCCATTAATGAGGAGTCTTTAAGAAGACCCACACAAACATTCTCGTATCTGGGAGGGGTTTGGCGATGAATGGTACATTGCCAGTATGCACATCCGAGTTAAAAAAGGCTAATTGGTCAACTGTAATTACCTTTCCTTGATGTGAGAAATGTACATTATGAAAAAGAGTCAACACAACTGCATGCATGGAATCAATCCAGCTATGGCTAAGTAGAAGGTTGTAATCGAGAGGAGCGTCAGAGACTTCCACTTCAACTTGGATCTTTTTTCCTTCTAAGGTAATTGGCAACGAAGGGAGGAAATTGTAAGGCTTAAAACCAGAGCCATTAAATGCTTTGAGTGTGTTTTGGTATTCAATCAAAGGAGGAGAGTCGATGGCTTTCCAGCAGGTAATAGACATGACACACATCGAGGCGCGCTCATCGATAACAGTTCTACAAATGTTTTTTTCGAAGACAATAACTTGTATTTGGAATGCGAGTTGAGGGGGTGACCTTGGAATGTGATCTTCCAAGTCAAAAATTATTAAATTCATATCCATAGGGTCGATTCCACTGATAGCTTTCAACAGTGCCTTCTGTTGTGTAGGACAAGTTTGAAGGACTTCAAGGGCTGACATCGCAGATGGTTCTTGGGCCAAATCTTCAACAATACTGTAGCTCTGGGCAGCATGAGCATGAGGATTGAGAGTACATTTTTGAATGATTCCCTTTGGAGGAGGGCGAAGAACTATGTCGAGGCTCGGTCGCTTGAGATGAAGAGGACCGTTGGCAGGTGGAGTCGTGGGAGATGGTTGGACCAATGATGGAGGTATAACATCAACCTTCTTTTTAGAGGAGGAATAATCTTTGGCTCGAGTGGTAAGTGTGATGTCGTTTTGCTTTGAATCACCTATACACATTAAAACATAGGATGTATTGGAGGGGGATGGTTTATCAAGAATGACCAATTGGGCCTGTTGTTGAGAAGGGAAGGATTGTGACAATACAGCTGGAGTGGGTGGTTTCGTGGTCCCTTAAAGGAACTTAGTAACCTCGGCTCATCGTGGACAAACCTTAGTGTAGTGATCATCACCAAAAATAAGACAAGGGTATCAGGGTTTGCACTTATCCCTATCGTCAACAGGTGGTGTTTTGGTTCTCTCTGCTTGCGAATTAGTTTTTTCCTCCTTTTTCTTACTCTTTCCCTTTCTAGATTTGTTTTTACTGGCGGGGGTAGATTGAAAGACATTTACCTCAGAAGTCTTATCGGTGGGAGGGGTAGGAGACAGAGCATTTTGAACATTGGAAGAAATGGATTTGGGGTTGTTGCTAGAGGTTTGGATGGAATGCGGTTGGGCATGGAAAGTTCCAATCACACCATCAGTGGCATGAGAAGTAACAGGAGTAGTTGAAGTGGCGGAAGTAAAAGGACGAGGTGCATATGGGAGTAAGTCATAAAGAGTACCCATTTGTGAGTAAACGAGGTCAAGGTATTGAGAACGACTAATGGTTTGTTCTTCCATGACAACTCCACCCATGGTGATGTCATGACCTATGTCATTCATAAATAATTTCATGAACCACTCTGCCAGCAGTTGATCCGTAAGTTCGAGTTTGATGAGACGTCGTCTCCATCGCCATTCATAAATGTGATCGGAGATATGGGTGGCCTTGGTTTGTTTAAAAGAGATCAAAATCTCAGTCCCTGTTTCATAGTGGATCGGTAACTGGTAGTGGGTGAGGAAATCCATAGCGAAGGTGTTGAAGTCAGTGAAGAAACCTCATGGTAATTCTATATACCACTTCGCAGAAGAACCTATGAGAGTGTGTTGAAAAAGGTGTAAACGAATAGAGTCATCCATCAAGGAGTTGGATGAACACCAAAGGTGAAAATTCATTATGTGATTGTTCGGGTCCTCTCCCTCTTTGCCATTGAATTTAGGGATGTCAGATGGTAATTTGGATGGTATTCGGGTGGAAGTGTCGGGGTGACTCTAGGCGAAAGCATTGTACCAATGGGGGCTTGGCTAGCCGTGGTAATCCCGGTGTGAAGACTCATAGTATCTGTGTAATGGACTATTTGTAAAGGGAGAGTCATGATGTGGTCGGCTAGTGGGGCTTCTGTACCAGGAAAATAATAAGCAGTAGTAAATGGTATTGTGTCTGGATCAGATGTTTTGGGTAGCTTAGGTGAGACAGTGATATCAACACCCACTCCTAAGACAAAGAGGTCCCGTCTAAAAGTATCGGTAGCCAAAAAAGGATCTTGACCCTTGGGTCCTAGGAAAGGCCTGGTTGGTGATCCAAAAGACTGAACAACTAGTTCTCTGGAAGCATTCAGTCACATAATACGTCTCTTGGAGTCAAGGTGAAGTGGAAAGTCCTCTCGAGAATTGGAAATTCAGAATCGTTCTAGAGAGTCAGTTCTTTCCACTTGTGGAGTGGTGACGTCTTGGACTTCACTCTGTTGAGGAGAGCCCTCCGTTGAGTTGGTAGGCAAGGGTTGAGAACCTTCTAGATTTTCTGGGGGTAAGCTTTGCATTCTATGTGAATGACGTGGAGGGTCAATTGTGAACGAGTTAAAAAATTACAAAGAAAATTCTATGGTCAACATGAGTAAACAAACATCATGCACTAGTAAAAATCTAGGACACAAAACCAAGCAAACAATACCTTCTAATCCCGAAGTCACTAGTTGGTGATGAAATCCAACGTTGCAACAACGAGACGAGAAGGGGCTGGGCTAGGGTGGAAAATTTACATTAACGACTTGCTTAATGGACTTACACCCTGGTGCAAGCTCCCACACATAATCGTGGGTATACCCTCTAAGGATCTTGAGTGAGTTTGGCCAATGTCGATTCCAAGTACCAGGAAGACTTTCCCCTTCACAGTCACCTTGTGTGAGACCCTAAGAAGACAGGCCACTAAGGTTACCACCAACAACAATAAATCATTGGGGGACAATTGACAGTTCGATCCACACACAAGGGCAGGGTATCTAGCCCAAAATCAGCTTGAGAGGCTTCCACTCGTCATTGTGGGTATACCTTCAAGTGACCCCCGTAATATGTGCAATATCTACATCGATATCAACAAAGAAGGGTGAGTAACTTTGTCATTATCAATGGGACCTCAAGTTTGACCCTTTTGTGAGAAGGGCTTCCCAGGACAAAATGTTGCAAATGGAATTTGACACTCCTTACCACAAGATGCTATTGTGTGTTTTGTGATTTGGAGAATGTATCTCTCTGCCTATTCCAAAGCTCTATCCTAGCTAATGTTGGTGTAATAGAGTCCTCGAAAAGAGTTACTAGTTAAATTTTAAAATTCGCGCGATATTATTAATGGATGTTTTTACTCAAAGGAGACGTAAATGAAACCGATGTTCTGTGAGACTCTGACCCAAGAATGCATAGATAGGAATGAAAAATATCATTTTTTGTTAGATGAATCCTATTTACGGGAGGGAAAGAGGAGTTTTCTGGAACAATATTGAACTATGATATATAATCTTCTTTGAAAATGCAATATCAACAAATCACGGCCAATGCCAATCCTCTATTCATTCTATTTCAACAATCGAATGCCAATATTTTCAAAATAAAAAATTTCTTTAAAAAGAAAAATGTTTTTTAATTTTCAATAGAAACCACACAACAGTGGTGGAACTAAGAAAAAACAAACAACTAAAGAAAAACAATATACAAAAAACCCAAACCGATCTTTCAATGAAGACAAAAATAACAAGTAGACAAGACTAGTTTTTTCAAATGCATGAGGGAAACAATTTTCCAAGTAATGAGCAATTGAGAAAAACAATTAATCCCAACTTTTAAACTGATCATCGGCTCCCAACCAAACAAGCACTCGGATTTCAGGATTAGAGATTATATCCTTGTTAAGAAAAGGTCAAGAGATAATAGTTGAGAAAAAGTGAACAAGAAGATCTTTCGATTTCTGAAGACTAATCATTCAAAAAATCCAAAGTCAAGTAACAATCAATCAGTGGCCCAATAATTTCTCTTCAGACACACATACAAATTTGGGCATCTGAGCATACAAAAAACCTTAATCCCAAGATTTTGCAAATGGGTTCACAGGCAGGCAGTGGTGTACAGTGTGAGAATGGAGCATTCTCGCAGGCTGCTCACAAGAAGAGTGTGAGAGGTTCGCACTGGATTGAAAAGAATGGTGCGAACTCTAGGGGTTCTCACAGGATACAAAAGGGTTCAATGCGAGAATTCCTAAAACTAAGCAAAATTTGGAAAAAAGACAAAAATTTTGAAGGAACCTTTGGACCTAGAGAGTATGTCAGGGTTTCCTCAAGACTCAGAGATTGATAGAAATGAAAAATGGTAAGGTAAGAGAAAATGGCAAAGGAAAAACACCAAAAACCACTAACAAATGGGTTGCATCCCCAGTGGAGTCACCAATTTTGTTATCAGACTAATTGGTAGGTGCAGACACTAACAGATCTCTCTAGATCCACCTGGATCCAGAACAAAATAGGTAAGGACACGACTCTTTCCCTAAGTTGTAATCATTGAATTTGCTAATAGGGAGGAATAAGTGGCATACCTTTATATCACTTTCCTTAGGTCTCTGTTGTTCCCACTTCGCTCCGGTGCTCTCATGAGGTCAAGTCCAAGACAACACAAACCAACAAAAGTGAATATAGAAAAATGTATTCAACGTCAACTTATGCATATGATCAAGGAATTACACAATAAAGTAAGAGTGACTTTATGGGAAAGGGACGTGCCGCTGTATCATATGAATTAAAAGTAGAAGATACAACCTGATCACCTTGATGTCACAAGCTTCCTTTCAATGACTCTTGGTTCCAACACACACACTTTCTCTGTACTTTCATGAAGAAGATCCAATTCCTCTTGATAGACCAACTAGGGCCTTCAAGCCTTTGTCCAAGTAGGGTTCTTCACACAATTCTTTCACCAATTCTTCATTCAATCTTGCTTAACCTTTTCCATGAGAAACCTTTCAATATATAGGAGAAGGAGAGATGGCTACATGGATGAGTATGATCCCATCAAATCTAAAAAGTTAGTAAAATGACAACCATACTATTACCCATGATTTTGGTCATCATGATGATGTATTGATGATGGTGTACTTAGGCTCTTCATAAGAACTTTCTCCTGAGAAAAGTTACTTTCTTCTCTTTCCAGAAATATCATTTTTGAAGGAGGTTCGCAGGCTGCTAATACATTTGCCTGCGAGAATGACCTATTCTCGCAGGCTTCCTTAAGCCAAGGTGCGAGAATTTCGCACTGTGTTGAACTTCTAGGGTGCGAACTCTTTCTAAATCAAGGAAAAATATGAATTCTAGATGCTTCTAGAAGAGAATCTTCTAGAAGGATGAGATGTCATTCGAATGGTTATCCTAGTACTGGATTCCCTGATATTTTGGGATCATTCTTATCCAAGTAACTAATTCATTCTCTCCTATATATTGAGGGAATTCTCATGAAGAAGGTTAAGCAAGCAAGGTTAAGCAAGATTCATTGGAGAATTAGTGAAAGAATTGTGTGAAGGATTGATGCTACAACAACTTGGAGACTTCAGCAAGTTCATCCAAAGGAGTTGATCTTCTTCATGCAAGTGAGCAAGTGTGTGTGTCGGAGCCAAGGGCCATCAAAAGGAAGTTTGCGACATCAAGGCTCAGGTTGTAATCTTTACTTTCCATTAATATGATACAGTAATATGTCCCTTTCCCATAAAGCTAAGTCCACTTTATTATATAACTCCTTGATCATATACATAGATCGACTGTTGAATAGATTGTGCTTTCTTCACTTTGGTTGGTTTGTGTTGTCTTGGTCTTGGCTGCACGAGAGCACTGGAGAGAAGCAGGAGAAACAAATACCATAGGAAGTGATAATAAGGTATGTTCTTTATTCTTGTCTCCTATTAAATTCAATGGTTAGAATCTAGGGAAAGAGTCATGTTCTGTCTTGCTTTGTTCTAGATCCAGGTGGATCTAGGGAGATCGGTTTGTGTCCACACTTACAGATTTATCCAATAACATCTTCTGAGTCCCACTTTGAGTTTTATCATTATTTTCAACTTGCCTCCTTGATACATTTAGAGACATGTGGTGAATTTGGTCTCAAGGCATAAAATCCAAAGAGAGTAGCATAACAGGTTTTCGTAAGCTCCCTCAAGTATATTTGGCCAAGGATCATGTGACTACACTACCCAAAAACACCCCACACATTGTTCTTTAAAATGAACCTCCTCTTTAGAAATTGCATTATGCCTCATTGAGCAAAACCCTAGTGTTGAAGATACTCCAACAAACATCTTTTTGATCGATAGAATGACAACAAAGGGGCCCCACTAGCTGAAATGCGATGCTTTGGATCCAATGAAACTGATTTTTTGTCCTTATGAGTCTCGATTTGTGTTTTATTGCGAGTTGTGACTCACCTCCTTAATCCATTTAGGGACATGTGGCCAATTTGGTCTAGGGGCATAAAATCCAAATAGAGCAACATAATGGAGTTTCATAATCTCTTGTAAGTTTGTTTGGCCAAGACCCACATGAATACACTACCCACAAATTACCCACACAACATTCTTTAAAATTGACCTCCTCTTCAGAAATTACACTATGCCTCATTGAGCAAAACCTTAGTGTCGGAGATACTCCAACAAACGGTTTTTTAGTCAACAAAATGATAGCAGAGGGTCCCACTACCTGAAACCCAATGCTTTGAATCCAACGCAACTAACGGTTTGTCTGTATGAGTCCCAGTTTGATTTTTATCTCGATTTTCAACTCACCTCCACAAGTGATTTAGGGACATGTGGCCAATTTTTTCTAGGGGCATAAAATCCAAACATAGCAGCATAACAATTTTTTGTAAGATTTTGCAAGTATTTTTGGCCAAGGCCCATAGGAATACACTACCCTCAAATGCCCCACACGGTTTTCTTTAAAATCATCCTCCTTTTCAGAAATTATACTATGCCTCATTGAGAAAAACCCTAGTGCCAGAGATACTCTAAAAAATGATTTTTCGTTCAATAGCATGACAACAGAGGGGGCCCACTAGCTAAAAATTGATGCTCTGAATCCAATGCAACTAACAGTTCTTCTGCCTGAGTCTCTATTTAAGTTTTATCATGAGTTGCAACTCGCCTCCTCAAACCATTTAGGGACATGTTTCCAATTTTGTATAGGGGCCTAAAACTTGAACATAGCAGCATAAAGGAGTTATGTAATCTCCTGCAATTCTATTTGTCCAAATCCCAAGTGACTACACTACCCAAAAATTCCCCACACTATGTTCTTTAAAATCGACCTCCTCTTCAAAAATTGCACTATGCCTCATTGAGAAAAACCCTAGTGTCAAAGATACTCCAACAAATGGTTTTCCGTTCGACGGAACGACAACGAAGGGGCCCCACTAGTTGAATCCTGGTGCTCTGGATCTAATGCAATTGACAATTAATCCATCTGAGTCTCATTTTGTGTTTTATCACAAGTTGCAACTCACCTCTTCAAGCCATTCATGGACATGTTGATATGGAAATACAAGGAAAGGAAAGGAAATGCAAGGAAATGAAAAGCAAGGTAAGGCTAGGAAATCAAAGGCAAGAGACAACAAGGATAAATATGGCATGACATTGCAAGGTAGGGCAAGTTCTATCTCTAGGTCTAGGTGTACGTGTAGGTCTAGGTCTATGTAAATCCTATTGATTATGATAATCCATGTTTGGAAACTATGAAGATACCTTAGATATATGAATAAAGAGAGCTTATCCTATGACTTTGAATTTCTCATGCAAGTACTTTTATCTAATATATATGGGATAACAAGTTGTAGAATTACATGCTTAATGAATCCTTTGATTGTAATTTTTACGTATTAAACTTGTTCATTTATCACACACATTATTTACATATTAAACTTGTTGATTTTTGTATTAAACTTGTTGATTTAGGTATTAAACATGTTCATTTAGGAAATACATGGCATGGCATGGCATGTAAAGTGAAGGAAAGGAAATACATAGCATGGAAAGGCAAGGAAATGCAAGTGAAGGAAAGGCAAGGCATGACATGGAAAGGCAAGGCATGGAAAGGCATACCATACCATACCATACCATACCATACCATGGCTTGGAAAGGAAATACAAGGCATTCCATGTTTTCGCCATACCATACCATACCAAGGAAAGGAAAGGAAAGGCATAGCATAGCATACCTTCATTTTCCTTGCCTTCACTTTCATTTCATTTCCTTGCATACCTTGCCTTCACTTGAGTTTCCTTCACTTACCTTTCCTTGCAAGGCATACCATATCATACCATGGCAAGGCAAGGCTAGGAAAGGAATACCATACCATACCATACCATGGCATAGCAAGTGTTGGGCTCTAAAGATGTCCTAAAATATAACCTCTATGCATCATCCAAAGGTAGGTGCTAGCACAAGCGTTTTACTTGTTTCCTACGTAGGTTCTTACCTTTTGTTTTCAATACCCATCCTCCAGAGATGAAACTCCTGCAAAGGGACAACAATCATAACAAAAGGAACAACAATCGTAACAAGGGAACAACAATTGTTCCATTCAAATGAACAACACTACTTGCAAAAGGAACAACAATCTTGACAAGGGAACGACAATCATTATATTGGGACGAACTAATGTTGTATTAATTGAGTTGTAGTACTTGCCCAACTATTAATTTGTCAATCTAAGGATCGTAAACTTACAAAGCACACACAAAGTATATGCAGGACTGAAGTGGGACTAATCTAATCTAATGTTTAAGCTATAACTGAAATTGAATCATTAATCTAATGCATAAAATTGAAACACATGACTTAGAATTAAATTAATCTAGTTGCATAAATGAAATCAATCTAGGAATGGGAAATTGCATAAATGAAATTAATCTAAGAATGGAGAAGTACATGAAGGAATAAGCAAATACAACATGTGAAGAGTTGAATAACGCAACAACATATGTGATCTCACGCCAATGATGCAATCTTACGTTATAATAATCAAATTAATCTTCATAACAAAATAATGAAAGCATGAAAACCAAATCCATGAATCAAAGCTAAGAATCTCTTTCTTTCAAATCCAAATGACTACCATTAATGACTAACTAATTCTCTACTTGATTACCACTCTAATTCTATCCTCTCATTGAATCCTCATAAAGAGAGAGCACTCTCTTTTATACATGAGAGGCTTGAAGATAAGATAACCATCTCATTATTACAAATCCACTTTTCTCTAAACCTATTTCCTATTATTGAAAAATATAATCCCTTCAAATCCTCACACATATGCCTCATATATCTTGGATAAGATATGCCAAACAAATCTTCATGATCTTCTCCTTGAATTATCTCCTCAAATCTTGAAATGGTGGAGGAAGTATTCGAGAAGTCCTTTTTAATTAATCCTTCACATATTCCTACATATTACAAAGCTCACACATTTTTGATATATATATGAAAACATGTCAATTTTTTAACATTTAATCACAAATTCCCTTTTAATACTAAAATAAATAAAGTGGAAAATAATAAGGTAAAACCCAAGTATATTTATGAAATGATATCGTGAAAGGTTAATGGGATGATGAAATGTGAAGAATGATGAAGGGAAAGGTGGATGAAAATAGGACATTTATGAGCCCCAACATACCCCCCAACTTAACTTGTTGCATGTCCTCATGAAACCATCCATGGATCTTCTCAGGAAATTTTGGCATATGAATATTGGCTTTGAGTGATGCTAATGAATGTTTCTAGGATGGGATTTACATGAGTAACAACTGAAATTTTCTTATGGTTGGTTCTTGTGTGACAATGACAACCATGAATATAAAGAATGTTGGTTCTTGTGTTAAAAATATTCATTTCATTATTTGTTCTCTTGTTGTTATGATAATAATTTTCCCATATTCTTACTGAAAAATATATGCTATCAATGTGCATAAGGAAACATCACTGAGTATAAGAAAGCCCTTTTTTATATATTTGTGAATCATGCCAATATGTATAACAATGTTTATGAAGCAAAGTGAAACAGAGTATCGTTGGAAAATAAATGTTCATAAATGGTAAATGAGACGAAAAAATGGGATGATGGTAGTGGAAAAGTGGAGTGATGATAGTGAATAAAGTTCCCTACCCCCCCAACTGAACTAGTTGCATGTCTGCATGCAACATGGTATAATTCATAGAAGTAAAAAGGAAAGGGAACTTGGTGAGGGAATTTTCCAAATTATTCATTGCTAGCATTTGAGGAATTACATGATTAAAGTTTAGAAAATAACATACCTCCACTTAACCAAAATGTTGATGAACTATGCAATAGGAATATGGTTGATGCAGCTGCTAGAGAATGGAAGATGTCACTGCTACAGGGTCATGTGAAAAGTGACTGTTGTTGTAGCAGTGACTTTTGTTTGCTGGATTAGAGAATGTGGAGTGGAGGAATCTGAACTGTTGTTGAATAAATCATGGAAAAGAGAAAGTATGAAAGTGGAACTGTGGTACTCTTGTATAGATGAAGTCATTCTGGTGTAACTGTTGATAGAGTCATGAAAAGTGTATAGTATTCACCCACTGCTAAACCTGATGGTACAATTCTAATCATGTGAATGAAAGTGTCGATGTTGAGCATGAAAAGAATTCATTGGATTACCGACCAATGATGAATGTCATTAACTAATGTGAGGCAACTCAACATTGATGTCAATGAGTGCCAAGGTACTCGAGTACATATTGCGAAGTGAGAATGAATGAGCTGATGTTGAGCCACTTGCAAGATCTAACGATAAAGGGACATTGATGTATTCCCATGATTTTCAGTGAGAGAACTTTCCATTAAGGCATGCAAGCCTCCAGGTACTCAAAATGGACTCTAGTCTATATTTCAGATAAGGTGTTGAGGTCGATGGAGCAAGACTTGTTGAAAGGTGGGTCTTAAGGAATCCCACATCAGTCAACGTGAGTTTTGATAAAAAGAGTGGTAGGACTAGAAATGAAAATATATCAGTAGTAATAGTGTGTATGGAAAGGCAATGTAGTCATGGAAAGGGAGATGGATAGTTTTATTGACAAGGAAACCTGAACTGAAAAAAAACTAAAGAGATGTATGCGACTCAGAAAGATAGGTGTGTGCGAAGTCATGAAGGATAATTCAATGGAATATGGGCTTCAACACAGGTATGAACAATCTTCTTTGAAGGAGAAATGGAGGAAGACATTCATGATGCAAATGGGTTTATGAAAAGGTTTATGTGTAACTGCAAACACCATGATGTGTAAGATGAGAATCAGCTCCTTCAAGTAGTCAATAAGACATGTTTTTTTTTTTTTTTTGAAAAGTTTTGTGATCTTTGAAAATCACTTCAGCAACAAGATGCGATTGGCCATTGTTACACATGATTTTGGTCACTCTGGTAATGTTTTAACAATGGTGTATTCAAGCTCCCAACAAGGACTTTTTGCCTGAGAAAAGTGGCTCTTGTCTCCTTCCAAAAACATATTTTTAAAGTGATTTCATAGGCTGCCTATGGCCTAGGGTGCGAGAATCCCTCATTCTGGCAGGCCACCTACACTTAGGGTGCAAACTTCTGGCACTTTTCTCCATACACAGGGTGCGAACCTATTTTTAATATTGGAAAGGAGAAGAGGTATCGAGGGTTCTAGAAGGGAATCTTCTAGAAAATGAGTTGTCATTCGTATGTGTTATTGGATAAATCTGTAAGTGCATACATAAACCGATATCCCTAGATCCACCTGGATCTAGAACAAAGCAAGACATAACATGACTCTTTCCCTAGATTCTAACCATTGAATTTAATAGGAGACAAGAATAAAGAACATACCTTATTATCACTTCCTATGGTCTTTGTTTCTCCCGCTTCGCTCCAGTTCTCTCGTGCAGCCAAGACCAAGACAACACAAACCAACCAAAGTGAAGAAATCACAATCTATTCAACAGTCGATCTATGTATATGATCAAGGAGTTATACAATAAAGTGGACTTAGCTTTATGGGAAAGGGACATATTACTGTATCATATTAATGGAAAGTAAATATTACAACATGAGCCTTGATGTTGAAAACTTCCTTTCGATGGCCCTTGGCTCCGACACACACACTTGCTCACTTGCATGAAGAAGATCAACTCCTTTGGATGAACTTGCTGAAGTCTCCAAGCTACTGTAGCATCAGTCCTTCACACAATTCTTTCACTAATTCTCCAATGAATATTGCTTAACCTTGCTTGCTTAACCTTCTTCATGAGAATTCCCTCAATATATAGGAGAGAATGAATTAGTTACTTGGATAAGAATGATCCC
>ML795993.1:207692-240189 GCA_009831015.1 Picea engelmannii
TTTTTTTTGCATTGGAGATATAAAATCATTGCCTTGAGAAACACAATTTTTAATCTTTTGAAAGGTTTATTGCTTGAAGTTGTTTTGCCTCATTGAGTGGAATGTTCCCTTACTAGGGAATCCCCTATATCCATTTACTTATTTCTTATATTATAGAATTCCATATTTATCCATTAGATCTGCAGAAACCCTCAATCATTTTCTTAAATAACTCTCTTATCAACCATTGGACTTTGCTCAAAGTTTGCACACTTATTCTCCTTGGTCCAACACACTTTTTGGAAAAGTTTGAGGGAATTTCAGTGGATGATTTTATTTCTATAATAAATTGAATGTTACATCCATAAGGCTGATATAATTTTTGGCAGACATGTGCTTACAAAAGCCTTATATTTTTATGCTAGAATATCGGTTTCTCATCTTGAGTTTAGTTAGTCATTTTAGTCTTTCTCTTGTATTTTCTACTTGATCTCTAAAATTTATTGAGAAAACTATAATACCATTTACTTTCAGATATAAAATTTCATTTGTTTCTTCAAATTAAGGACAACAAACTTAAATTTCTGATCCAACTAACATATATCATTACAAGGTGTCTTTTCTTGTGTCTCAGGCAAGCACAATCATCCGGAAAAGTATTATACATGTGGGGAAAAAATACTTGACTTACAAGGCATCTATTCCCACCTTTCATTCCACTTAGACTTTACATCTAGGGGCTTCACTTCCTTTTATATCCATCTCCATCTTCATCCCCCTAGGGTCATCGGGATCACCTCCCTAGAGTGACCTAGTCACCCTTGAAGTGTGGGACCTACATCAAGGTGACATTGGGTGTAGGGTTCCCAAGTTGTAACACTTGATTTGTGGTTGGGTTGGGTTGGGATTTTACCAACATACAACTTGCGATATAACATTTTGGTGTCATTGTCAAGGAATATTTTGAATCTTCTTCGTACCCTAATGACACTTTGGTAAACTATCCCAAAGCCTTTCCCTTATCTTACCTAGTGAATCCACTCGAGGTACATTCCATTTCCACCTTTCTTGATGAGTTGATTTTGAAACTCATCTAGCGACTCCAACTTCCCAGAATCCTTATTTCCCCAAAACTTCCCCCCCCCTCAGAGGTTCAAGCCTTTTGAGGTCTACCAATGAAGGTCTCCTCTCAAGTCTCACGTTGCTGAAACCATTTTCCATAATACCTTTCCTCTTGTTCCAATGGTCTGCCCTTGGGAAAGATATCTCTACAAACCCCTTAACATGGCCAATATACAAGGTTACCCTAACAAAATTCCAACAAGAGTCAACAAGTGGTTGCCAAAGTTTCCATGAAACAATGTGATAACTACCAAAGACCACATTTATGCCCTGACTCAGAAGATAGACCAAATGAATAATCTGTTTGTTCAGGTGAAGAATCATCTTATGAACTGTATGAATACAATGGAAAGAAATAAATCTATTCCTATACCTCAGTTTTCTAGACAACATAGAGATGCCATTGGTTGGAAACCAAGACCTCAACAAGAGGCAAAGGCCCCAGATACTTTGAAACCTATTGGGATAGTTGATATAGAAGCTTTGTGTCTCCCATTCCAAGAACCCCACAGGGAAGATGGGTTCCCTCGATAAGACAAATATTATCCTGATGATATGAACTTCATGATTTGCAACCACAATGATGAACATATTACTCAAGAAAAAAGCAATGAAGCCATAAGAATAGGATAAAGAGATGGGATACTCCATGCTTTATGACAGATGATCAAAATAAGGAATTGAGGAGGAGGGAAATCCTAAGCTACATAAGAAAAATGATTCGTCCCCTCCATCATAGCCTGATACTTATCTTCCATCAAAAGAAAAGGTGGCTCCACCACCTCCACCGCTGGTATGTGAGTTTCTTCCTAATCCAACTCCTACAGATGACAGTCAGTTAAATATAGAGATTGAAAACATGTTTGGAAAACTAAATCGTATGGTACTAGTGACAGACATGTGTAATATCCCTTCCGTAAAAGGGGAAATATTGAGGATATTACATGTGCCAACCAAGAAGGAGGATCCTCCCATCATGTTAAACACTATGTATCTTGATCGGCCAAGGGAAACGAATCCTCCTTTCCATCCTTCATTAGGCATGAATGACCTCTGCTTGAACAATTGCATGCTTGATTCAGGGGCCCAATAAAATGTCATATCATTGAAGGTAATGAAACAACTTGGTTTGAATACAACCCAAACTTATGGCAATGTAAGTGGTATTGATTCTAGAAAGGTTAAAGTCCTCAGGGTATGTGAGGATGTTGAGGTTTTCCTAATTGACTTTTCACATATCATCATTCGCATGGACATAGTAGTGATCGACATTCCAGATGCTTGGGGGATGCCTTTATCTAGGAGTTGGTCTACTTTTCTCAGGGGTTTCCTTAGCATGGATCTCACCACACACATCCCTATGGGAGATGGCACCTTTAAGATACTATACAATCGAGAGGAATTTCATAGACACGTGATGGATCCTGATGGTCCTGATTATGTTAGAGAATGTGATTATGATGTACTCCCATAGACCATTGAGTATGATCCATCTGAGATACCTTTTATGCAGGAGGACTCCATAGTCACACTTCTTCCATGGAAAGATCAATACAAAGACAAACTTGAAAAATACCATGGGAAGGATTCAGGGTATATCCAAATTTTGAAGAAGGAATATAAGAAACATGAGAAAATCATCAAAGATATAGTCCACATAGAGCTTTCATGCAATAAATATACACCTTGCATAAATTTAAATGAATGAAGGCATGTGCTCATGTGGGATAAAAGAAAGGGAAAGCCCAAATATAACCAAAAGAACAATAATTCATCTCTTTTCCTCTACATCATAAAGAAGAATTTTGACAAAGAAAGATACTATCTAGCAGCATTAGACATGAGAAATATGCCACTACTAGTAAATGGGTCTCTTCTCTAACCTCACATCTAGGTCACATGACTTCTTTAGGTCCCATGCCCCAGGTAATTAGGTAAGTCATTTTGATTCCCTGCATTTTCATCTTGATTTCTCATATTAGTTTAGATGAATTTTATTTTCATTTCTTTCTACTTGCATATTGATTTCATGCTTAGTTTAGAAATTTATTGAAAAAATGTCAAATTTCTCCTTTTCTAGCTTAGTGGGTTTGGATTATCATCATATGAGAACAAGGATGAGTATACTATCTTGAACTTAACAGTTTGATGTTTTCTTGCAGGCACAAGTCTACCAGGAAATGTTGCGGTTCTCATGCACTCTACGAAGAGCACATGCACCAAAATAAAATCCAGATGTTGTCCCCATTTTTTGGATAACAAAGGAGATTATGTCTCGAGGCCCTCAGATTTTAGATATGAAGTGTCGAGAGACTACATGACTAGCAGTACCCTTTGCACAAATGGAAAACCCACTCACCACCACATATGGTCACATATTTGTAGATGGCATCCACCACACTAGGTGGCCTCCAGAAGTTAGTGGGCCTTGCTCCATGAGGTACAAGTTAGTATTATGGTGAGCATCATTTCAATATTTAATCCATTTGATTATGTTGTATCTTAGATTTCTCTAGATTTCATGATATATTCTTGTACATTATTCCTTTTTCCATGCTTCACCTTGGTGGTTAACATTGTTCCCTAGTAAGTTCTTTTACTTGGGAATGGTTTTTCTACGGGGAACTCCCTTAATGATTCATTGTATCATTCCCCACCATACTTACCACTTTCCATCATTGTTCCCCTCCATTTCCATATCTCTTGGGATTTTAGGGTTTATTGATCCAAGAATGGGTTGTCCCTCATTCTATGGGAAGAAGGGGTTGAAGGCCCAAAGGGGTTGATGTTGGGTAAAGAATAAAAACATTATATAAACCTTCTGGATGCTTCACCTAGGGATCACCCAAGAAAGAAATAAAACTTTTATTTTTGAGCAAATGGGACCCACAATATAATGAACAATGATTAAAAGGTTAGTTGAAGGATGGGAGGTCTCATCACAAGCCGATCTATCACACCCATGAATATCTAGTGGTATGACATTGTCCTCACATGTTCACCAAACTAGGACAATGTATCTCAGTTGCATGGCTAAGAGAAAGGGGGTCTCATCATGAGCCATCCTTCTCATTTCCACTAGGTGTTTGTGGGTGAAATTTCCATCACCTGGTCACCATGCCAAGGTAGTGACCTTCAACCTATCCTTATGCTATATTGAAAGAAAATACAAAGAAATAAAGATAAACGTTAATTGATCGGCTTGGAAAAAATGCACTGCAGACGAAGGTACCACACACCCTGTACAAAGGCACCCATGAATGAGACACTACAACCCCTTGTATGTCATGATCAATATGCCCATTTATTATTGACCCCAAGCACTTCATCCACTTTACATGTCTTAGAGACGGATCTCTTGGAAACTATCATTGACCTAGGGAAAGATCTACCCAATAGAACACCTCGTCAACCCTCCCATACTCAATCTTGACAAGTCACATAGTGTCTTTGAGAAGTTAATTGTTTGATATAGTGATCTTTGATGCACATGATTATATGGATTATTTATTGATTGGATTCACTTATCATGATGTTATGACTTGATATCCTTGGATGGCATGCTCATTTGTCTTTGCAGGACCTAGTTGGTGGATAGTTTTGGGAGAACAAGCCTAGCTTGGGCTTCCATGGGGCTACAAGACCATAGGTTGGATTCCAGAGGCCCACATAATAGATGAGAGAGATCATAGTTGGAAGGCCTTCATATTGACATGGATAACATATCCGAACCCTCACTTGCCAAGCGATTTTCCTAGGAGGGGAAAACATCCTATTTTTTATCTTGACGTCATGCTTGGGGGGCTAGAGCACGGTGGTAATGTGCCACTCATTTAACACATGAAATTTTTGAAGAGAGTATTGTATTCTCCATGATGATAATGTTTATATGCTTGACATGTGGCCTTTGGATGCCTACCCATGCTTCTCCAACACCAACAACTTCTTCAAAGTGGCTAAACGTCCCCTAAAGGGGAGATGTCCTTCTAAAATTAGGGTTTTCTTATGTGAAAAAGTGAATTTTAAATGAATTACTTTGTAAAGGGGGAAATATTAGTGCTTTTAACCCCTAATATTTTGTTTTATCCCTTAATTTGTGCACCATACATCTTGGTGACATTTCTTTAAATAATAGATCATAAGCCCTCATTTTAACATAACTCTCCCTCATTGTGAGAGGACTTCATTTTAAATTTTCACTATACTTGGATATGTTTCTCTATTGTGCACTTGTTTATGGCTATATTGATGAGTGGTTTATGGAGAGTTCTAGCGCTAGCCCTATATGATGCTTTCTATCTCTTATGGTGCATTATCTTGGCATTTCTCTTGATCATGGTATGGTGTTTTACTATTATGCTATCATTTTTTCAATTCAATTATTGTTATGATAAGATATAGGTGGGAAGTATAGGGGAATACACCCCCACTATAGTCTTCATCATTTTATTCTTCATCTCATTAATTACACTAGGGTTTGGTAAGAGAAGTATAAAGGCATACACCCTCTTAGATTAAACCCTAGCTAGAGAAACTAGCCTTGGGAAGTAAAAGGGATTGCAACCCCAAGGAGATAGCTTCTACAGATATTTGTTTATTTGAATCCATTAACCCAATAATAAAGGCACAAGTACTACTTTTTTTTTTGCATTGGAGATATAAAAACATTGCCTTGGGACATGCAATTTTTAATCTTTTGAAAGCTTTCTTGCTTGAAGTTGATTTGACTCATTGAGAGTATTATTCCCTTACTAGGGAATCCCCCCTCTCCCATTACTTCTTCTTGTTGTTATATAATTTCATTTTCATCCATTAGGGCTGCAGAAACCCTAAATCATTTTCTTAAATAAATCATTGCAAAGTGTCTTTTCTTGTGTCTCGGGCAGATACAATCATTCGTAGAAGTATTATACATGTGGGAAAACAATTAATTGACTTACAAGGAATATATTCCCACCTTTCATTCCACTTATACTTGACCTCTATGGGATTCACTTGATTTATCTCTATCTCTGTGTCCATCCCCCTAGGGTCACTGGGATCACCTCCCTAGAGTGACCTAGTCACCCTTGAAGTGTGGGACCTACATCAAGGTGACATTGGGTGTAGGATTCCCAAGTTGTAGCACTTTCTTTGTGGGTGGGTTAGGATTTTCCCAACCTACAACTTGCACTATAACACTTAGAAATTGTACAGAGAGGTGCAAGAAACATGCATGATGCCTCCTGCTACATTATAATTGTGCATGTATGGAAATATCTAATCAAGATTTGGGCCCCATCATATTATCCCTTCCACATATGTATATAGTGATATTTCTATTAAAAGTACCAACACTAACCACGTATCTCTCCCACCACCCGCTATCGAATGGTGGTTCCTCTCGTCAGTTAAAGAGTAACGATTCCATAATTAAGGTTCTAGCATACAAACTCACAGTTGATGGTAGTAACAACTCACACAACCACCAACTATATGATCCATGGAAAACAATACATGAATATGGAACACTTCCACCATAGATTATTTTAGGGGATAAATTTCACAAATGGGCTAATTTTCCATGTTTTTTCCCAAAAAAAGATTTGCCAATTTCCATTTTTTCTAAAAATGATTTGCCCAATTTCCATAGAATAAAATCATTTTACCTTAAAAATCACCAAAATGTTATATAAACTATATAAAATCATTAAAAATTTGAGTAGTTTTACAAAAGTATCGCCAAACATTTTACATTTTTCATATTAAGGACTAGTAAAATTAGCCTAGGTTGCTACATTTTAATATAAATTTTCATCCTTAAAATTATCCCTGAATTCCACATTGTTGAAAATAACTTTCGACTACTTCTGATCCACTACCCAGTTTTCCCGTCGTATTCATTTGACAACTTGATACTTTTCTCATTATTGCTACCTTGGTCCATGTGCACCTTTTTCTCTGTATGAAAACACTATCAAACTAAATTTCATTCACATCAGATATGAACAATAATCTACATCCCACAATCCTATGCATTTCCGAAAACCTTTTTTCCTTGCCCATATTGAAAATTCCATGGCCTCCTCAAGTAGACCTTGGACCGAAGTAGACCTCAAGTTCCCACCCAGTTCCCACCAGAATAACAGGCCCTACCTTGGCACATCACATTCATAGGGTCCCAAATATATCGAATACAATCCATTCAGTTCATCAACTATGATGTTTTCCACTTTGAGCATTTCCCCATCTTGTATTTTCACCACTATGCCCACAATTTCTGCATTAAAGATGGAAGGATACTCACTCTCAACCAAGAATGGGCCTAGCATCTTCTTTAAGAGGGAATCCTTTCCTTAATAGATTGTCCTCACTTTGGGAACAATGGGGTGGTAACCCTATGTGTCAACCTATTACCTTCTTGAATGCATTGAATCTACCTTTGTCTAGGAGAGAAGTACCTCGTGGATGAAACTACAATCCTCCGCATAACAGGGCTACCCATATAGGGCGAGGAGCTAGAAAAATCATTTACTGCTAAGGATTCCACCCAACAAGAAATATATGGAATGTACTCTACTCATCACGGGAGGTGTGGAAGCTTTATCTCATAAATCATCTCCAGACCAGTTCTCTTTTCTACAAAACACATCACCTCCAAAATTCTACGGAACTATACCAAGGAAGAGTTCCCATATGAGGTTGTGTTATTCATTGAGCATTTCATCACCAGGATTCAAGTGACATGGGATCGATATGTACTAAATGAATTTATAGATGATTTATTGGATTCCTAGAATTCATGAAAGTATTTTCATTACAGTTGGATCCTACTATTACTATCCATGGTACTCTAGTAGTCTCCTCATGGGTTTGAATAGTCAATCAACATCCAACATGTATTTGAAGCTCGTCGTTTCCTATGACTTCACAAAATCAAGGAACCTCGCATTCAATATTCACATAGAAACCTCTTTCAGGAATGGTATGATCAACTCAGGCAGACTCTCTTAGACCATGAACACATCCTTTGAATCCTTATTGATAGGTAAGATAGTTACCTTCTTTTTTGATGTACATTAGAAAATGTATACATTTATCCCAACGATGACCAGGGTGCTATAATGACACTCTTACCTTTATTCATTTTTGAGGATGGTATTCGACAAGGAATGGTTGAATGTCCTACCCATATGCTACCCCTTCCAGCTAAGGAAACTATGACTCTCGAGATGTGCACTAAGCACAATCAATCTCAAAAAAAGATTGAATCAGCCCAACAATAGGCTCAACATGTGCCCTCCCAAGGTATGGGTACTCAGGTTGAGGGTGTCATAAAAAGGACACGGGACCCCCTGCCTGCACCACATATACCTCACCCAACTCCATTGGGCACTAAGTGATAATGAACCAACACCTCCATTCACTTGTCTGACCTGTGCACTCAGCCGAAAGATGTTCATATGACACCCAAACTAGAAATACTAATAGATGCACTATGGTGTCAATTGTTTCTAAAACAACAACTACATTCCAAGTCTCTACTCAATGCCAACCATCTTTTTTGAAAACTCAAGGGTGTTGCACAACTACTAATTCATTTTTCATGTATGTTTCCTTCTGGTACAACTACCAGTACTCCCACTCATTTCCTTCCCACAAACCCCCCTTCATTGCGTGTTTTTGATACTCAACATGAGGGTATTACTTTGGCTCCTATTTCTACCCCTATCTTATAATAATGTTCCACCAAATTAATATATGAATTATGTGAGCACAATGATAGGTTGGGGCAAGCCCATGCCCAGTTGCAACTACAACATCAATTTGATATCATCGTGCACAAATAGGTGTGTGAACAATACCAAAAATAAATGGAGGTGCATCAAACCTTGCAAAGGAAATATGACGCCCACATGGCACTCCACATAGCCACCTAGGATTAGTATGTTGAGCTTCTCTTATCTTTCAACAACCTACTAGGAGAGGTGGACAACTTATCTTCAATGATTCCTACAACTTCTACTCTGATTCGTGACACTTTTGCGAGCCTTAAGATCTATTCCGTAAAGGCTCACCTGCAAAATATCGAATCACAACTTGTTGCCAATGGTAAGTCACCACTTCATACCACCTCAAACCCCTCCACCCACCCCACAATAATTCAAGCAACACAATCAATGATCCACACCGGCTAATTGAGGTTGAAATCTATCTCCCAGAAGGTGGACTATGGCTCAACCCTGTGGACTCACCTCTTAACTCTACCTAAATTCTCCACCATTGCAGAATGAATTATCGCAGTCGAAATTGAAGTCATACATCAGAAGGGAGACCTTACTTCCCTACCTCCTTAGGAGCACGTCATTGCAATGCAAGCTATCACTACTAGAAAAAAATATATTATTGTAGCAAGAGCAGAGCATTAGAACACATAAGATATTGTAATACCCCTAGGCCAAACCCCAATTATAAATGTAAATACAATTGTACTTAATTTGGTGAGTTTCTTGATATAATTTTCCGTGCACCTTACATGGTATAGCATGCACATGTACTACACAATAAAATGATGAAGTGTGCACATTCTAGGATATTGCACGCAACAAACTTAAGTGTGCATGATTTTGAGGCGAGAGAGACTTTATGTATATGTTGTGTTTTGAGGCTGGTGAGCCAAGATGTAGAAAGGACAGTATATCTATAATGTAAATGTAAATGTATTCACATGCAAATATTAATGAAAAACACATCATTGTGGCACACTAACCATGTAAAAGAGTATGGGGGACTAAACTCCACTAGTCAGGGAAAGGGGGCTAAAAGTTAAGGATAAAGGGATAAGCTATGGATCTTAAGCCAAAAATGAATATTATATTAATATTCCTTAAAATATAAGGTATGGATAATTATTTTATCCTAATTTCTAAGGTTGGGGACAAGTGGGCCAAAATATTTCTCAACATGACAAGTGTCAAGTTGGGAACATGCATACATATAGTTTGGCCTTAGTTCATTTTTTCATCATTCCATCATCGTGCACTCACTCATTCAACTATCCTATGTACCTTCCTATTGTTATACCTGTACCCATTCCTGTACTAGTACATGTACCCGTTCCTAGTTATCTTAGGAGTTGGACTGAAGAAGAAAGTTGTCATGCCCATGGGATATTGAAGAGGCGGGTTGTCAGGCCCATGAGAAATTCTCTCTAGGTGAGAGATTTGCTGGGAATTGATTCCTGAAAGTGCCAAACTGTAGCTAAAAGGCTCTTAGAATTCTTTTTTGGTATATTGCTAAAGCCATGGAAAGGAAGTGGGGTATTGGAGGCACTGTTGAGCAAAGAAGGGGCACACTTCCTGGGGTGGGACAGACATGTGGGGAATGAGCAACTGTAGGTTATTATTTCAATTTGGCACCTTCTTGGGCTCTAAATATGTCCTAAAAACAACCTTAGTCTGACATTAATTTTATCAACTGAGGATTCAACTTTTCTTTCAAGAATGTCAGCAAATTCTATGTAGATAGTCCTAGAGGTTTAAATCATGTAGATAATTTAATTACAACAAATCTGAGTGTATCTAATTCACTGCAATAATCAAGTTCCTCACATATTATTTAAAAAATCTGAAACTAATAAATCAATCAACAAAAATATGTTCTGAGTGGAAACACACCATAAATAAAAACATCAATAAATTTACTGAATTCATTCATCTATATAAGAAATGATAATTTAGTCTATGAAACACTTAATGAAATGATCTCTCAATGATTAATTAATATACTATAAAGGAACAACGTTCTAGTGAATATTTAAGAAGGAACAAAAAATGTGAATTAAACAAAAGGAACAACAAATGTGAATTTAACAAAAGGAACAACAAATGTGAATTTGAATGAAAGGAATTCATAAGTGATAAATTAACAACAAATGGAAATGGAACAACAATCTATAATATCCAAATGGAACATCTACTCTCTGCAAATGGAGCAACATAACCAATTCATAAAAGAATCAACACATTAATGAGTTTATCTTAATTGTTGAAAGGAAATTCAAATCACAAAACTATAACATAATTGATAAGATTACATATGAGATAGTAGCTCCCATCAACTGGGCCCACGGTCTCTATAAGATACTTCTACAAAAAACTTAGTACGCACAAATGATCAAAACACTTGAAGCTTTCATTAATTCCATAACTAATAAATCATTTACAATGGATTTTTGTACAAAATGTCAACAATTAAGAGATCTGAACTCTTGGTTATGTCTATATCGTTCGCTATCCTTTATATATTACAATTAGATAAGTAAATTAAGCTATCATGAGGATCGACATATCCTCATGATTGCTTTTACTATTTATGAAGATTGCAAGATAAAAAGTCAATCTTCCTTTGAACCGTTTTGTGCCTGATTTCTTCGATATTCAATGACATGTCCATCTTCATGATCTTCTTAATTATATTTAGTTAACAACAATTGTCCATTTATGCATAAAATCGAAACAATTCAAACCAAAGTTCAGAAAATATCTAATATCATTAAATAATATTTCCTAAGATCTTTTAAACCATTTTCTTCCCTAATTACTTCAATTTAATGTAAAAGTCAACAAAGAATATATCACAAACTGGATTAACAAGGAGAATATTTCAACATTTTTCTCAGCCCAACATACCCCCCAACTTACCTTTTTGCATGTCCTCATGCAACAAGAGAGTTTATATTTATAGAAGTGCTACTGAAGGGTGGAGAACTCTCTTCCCTAGGTCTCTAGAACCCATGGTTACCTTAAATCTCTTCAAAATAAGTGCATTCCCTTTTCTTATGAATTTCATAAACACTTTGATAACTCTCTGGAGGATACCAAAAAATGGGGGGGTTGTACCTACATCCAATCCAGGAAGGCCCCTCTTCCATGATCATTTTGGCATACCTCTCTAACTCGAGAGAAACTACTTGAAAATTCCTGAAACCAAATGGTTACATGTTCTTGACTTCATTTGAAGAGACATTCCATTTTAATTTGGTAGCAAAAAGAGCTTCTTCTTTAATATCTCCAAAATATTGTAGCCTTGAATGTACAACATGTGTATGGATGGGAGCTAAAGACTCCACAAACTTCTCCCTCTTCATGAATGCACTATGTCGCATAATGGTATCAAAGTCCTTAGGAGGTTCCCCTCTAATCCATAGGTATAGTCCATTCTCCCTTTTCATGAAGACCTTATGTTCTTTATCCCACCTAATTTGATTTTTGGAAAAAGACAAGAAGGCATGAAACTGGATATCCTCGGTGAATGGATTGGGATTCTCTTCTTTGTTTTCTTCTAGGATGAAATTGTGAAAATATAGTTCATACAAAAAGTATTGTACTCCATCCTCTTGTTCTTTAAAACATGAAACAAAATTAGAAACAGTGGTAAACTCAGAAGGTGTTCCTGGCCTAATGGATTTTACTTTTAATAACATATAACATTCTAATATAAATAGGGCATAATTAGTAGCACATACCCTACAAGATAAAATATCAGAATAAATAGAGAAAAATTATTTGATTTTCTCCAAATCTCCATAAAGTTGGCCCTGTACCTTATTCACCTTTTCTTTAGCTCTGTTGATCTCAACAAAGGTCTTATTCTTAGTTGTTGACATGGCTCAGAGTTGTTTGACATCTTTCTGATGTTATGTCACTGTCACCATTTCACTTCTGCATTGAGTTAGGGTTTGTTGGGATTGTTCTAGTTCTTCTTCAAACTTTCCGATAATGGCATCCTATTCAGGAGAATGAAATACTTATTTAGTCTGAACATTTGTTTCTATTGTTGTTGGATCCTCTGTTTGAGTTTTTATTTCAACTGATTCCAAAGGAGAATGAAATTATGTTTGTGTTTCAACAAAATTAGTGTGAACTGTCCTTATGGGAAGTGGATTTCTTCCTTGTACTCTATCCCTCTTAGATTTCTTCTTCAAATGGGCTTTTTCAACTTGTTCCAACTGCTTCTTAATTTGTCTAATTGTTTCTTTCAATCTACCAAATTTTTGTTTCAAAAATTTTATTTTCTTGACCCTTTTCCTCAATGTCTTGTTTTCATGTTCTAATTTTATGATTATGTTATTTCCTTTTCCTGATGTTTCTTTCTGTCTAAGGGGAATTTCAAGGTCTTCCCCACCTTGATCAACTAGTAATTGATTCCCTTTATCTTTTGGTTGCTCTGGTTTCTCTAAAGGATTGTTCTCATCGAACTGAGGTTCTAGTTGTTCTTATCCCTCGGGAGATGGCATGTCCATATCAGGAAGATCAAAGACAGGGTTTGAATGAGAAGAAGTTGGAGCTTGGGGATCTCATGACCTGTATGTATCTTCAGTAAGTGATATCCCTAAATTTCCCAACACTTGGGCCATCTCCTCTTTATAAATTCTGAGAAATCATCCCATTGTCCTACAAGGATTTCATGTGATGGTTGTTCTATTTGTATAGTTTCCTAAGTTCTTTCAGATTGTGCTATATCTTTACCCTTTCTTATTTTTACAGTGGAGGTCTCGGGGGCATAAATTATTCTCTGTCTTTTCTTCTTTGATGTTCCTACCTGCATGCTCTGAGTTTCTGCAAACTGAATAAGGTCTGTTTCCATTTCAGGTTCGGGTACTAGTATTTTAATTTGGGCATTATCTCCCTATGTCTGGTCTTCCTGAATTCCTTGTGGAGGAATTTCATGGTGGACTTCATGTTGCTCAATTTGCAGGGGCCTATCGGTCTCAATTAAGTTCCCCCAAGTTATTTGTGTATGGTATAACACCATGTTTACTATCAATTTTACTAACTTGTGATGACTAATTACATTAGTAGGGTCTTTGGCTTTTTGGGTTCTTCCATCGACTTCATGCAGCATGGTATTAAAAAATAATGGTAGATTTATCACTAACCATTGTTTTAGTACTGCCAGCATCTTGAGGTGGTGAGGTCTCACCATGTCATATCATCTGTCACATGTGATATATCTTTGTACCATGTCTTCTATCTCCCTCCAGGGTTCTCTAAGAGTAGAGGGGTTGAGGCCTTTTCCTTTTTTTGTCGAATTCTTCCCCTGGTTCTGCGAAGGAATCCACAACTTCCTTGAGTGTTGTGTATTTCCTGATCCATTGTGTTCCTTTTTTTGGGAGGCTTGTTACCTCAGCTATAATGGAACCAATAACTGGTATTTGTATGCCTCAAATTATTGAGACTCCCCCTATAATTTTTGGAAGAATTCTAGCGCGACATTTATATCGAATCCATGCAGAATGTTAAAGTATTGCGTCCACCCTAGATGGTGTATAATTTCCCTTTCTTGGTCATTTACTTGTAGCAATGTAGGCTCGCGTCGAATGCTTCAGAAACCCATGTATTCTGTAAACAAGTCAACACAACTATGATTCCCAACTACAAACTTAGTTAGACTAACCTGTGAGAAAAAATTACTAGAAATGGTAAAAATTACAGGACAACAATGGTATATAGAAATACAAATTTTACATTATCTGTAATCATTATGGTTTATCAATAATCATGCAAAATATATGCCCCTTGATAAATGAAAAGGTCAACCTTTACTGTCAATATGTGTGAACATAATGATGACGGTTAGTCAAGTGAGGGACAGTTATTACATTTTCATCACTGGGAGAACGACCATTAATAACTTTCAAAGTAATTTAATGTTAATCATGATCAATAATCACACCTTTTGTGGAAAGTACAAGTTCAAATACCAATATTCAATATGTTAAGGAAGAAGATTCCGAGTAGTTCTAATTTTTTCACGTTTTATAAATATACCACATGTCATAACTTTGTTACTTTCCCTTGTGTTGAATATAGCCAAAAGGATAGCATCTTTTTTAATAAAGGAAGTCTATGAACACAATAAAAAATTAGTGTATTAAGATAAAATTCAATACCACATGCAAAGAAGTTGCTACCAGTAGGAATCCATAGCCTCGATAGGGTTTCCTTTTGACCCATAGATGAGCCAATATCCTCAATAAATAGTTTGAATAGTCTTCTCCCAAAAAACGCCACTATCCTAGTTTGGTAGCTAGAAAACAATAATGTCACTCATTTGATCATAAAAAAGTGAACAAGTCGGCTCATGATGAGACCTCTTGTCCTTTGACCCTAAATGCCAAAGGTTATTTCCCTAGTGTGGTAGCCATAGTGGGAATATCACTTATATTAATATCTTATGATCATAGTAGGTTGGCTCATGATGAGACCCCCTATCATTTTTGGAAGAAGGTTATTTTCTTTATTTATATTTAATTATTTTATTTTTATTTCCTTTTTTTTTAGGCTTTATTAAGGGAGGCGCATCTACTCCTTAAGAGTGTGGGATGGCGTAAGAAGTGTAAGAATGCCAAGTAAAAATTTCCTCTGAATCCTTATTATGATGTGAAGGAAAAATATCATTCAAGTATATGTATAAATATAGGGGAAAGAAACAAATTATGGTGGTTAAGGATTATTAACAATATTAAGATAATTCAGAAAATTCAATCCATGAACAATTTGATAAGGTATGCTAGATATTCCTCAAAAAGAAAATGACAAATCATTACCATGATGATTAAAAGTGATGTTTTTGAAGATTAATTAGTGAAGTTCATACCCAAAGGAGTGGATAAACATATCATAATCATGTGTTTTTGGTGGAAACAAAAATCATTACTTTCAAAGGAAAGGAACAAGAATGTGAATAACCACAAAAAGGAACAACAGTTGTTTCTTTCGAATGAGCGATGCTACCTAAAAAAAAAGAACAAAAATCACAAAAAAGGGAACTGCAGTTGTTATGTTTGAATGAACGACACTACCCACAAAGGGAACAACAATCACAACAAAGGGAACAACAGTTGTTATGTTCGAATGAACGACACTACCTGCAAAGGGAACAACAATTGAAATAAAGGGAATGACAATTGTTATGTTTGAATGAACGAAACTACCCGCAAAGGGAACAACAATAGCAACAAAGGGAATGATAGTTGTTATGTTCGAATGAATGACAATGATGATGTTCAAATTTAACCATATAATTAAGTAATTGGATACCTCCCGCAGACATTTTTGTTTTAGCGAATCTAGGATTGATTAGTCATCAACTAATTTTTAATTTTATCAGTAGGTTTATTCAATGATCGGAGTATATTGGATGATTTACAGTGTCATGCATTCATTTTATATTTACTATAGTCCTGCATTGTTTTAGTGTAGTCTCCTGAATTTTTGTTGCGGAACATGACATATTCATCTCCTGTATAAAACAAGATTTATATTCAATGGATTTTTCAAAGTGAGATAAGAGAAAATTGAAGTTTTGAATAAGAAACAAAAAAGAGTGTTAATTATATTTCATTACAGTCATGTTTTCTAGTTTTTGTTCTCCAAAGCTCTTTATAGTGACTTTCCTAGAAAGTAAGAACATAAAAACTCAATCAAATATTTAAAGAAAACTATATACAATATGTACAATGCTGGAAAGATAACAATTTCATGGAGCTGGAGCTATTGGGTTACCTTCCCATCCAACTAAAATATGAATAGTAGGATCATTACTTACTTCTTGGAAAAAGGATTCTTTTGAAAGTGGTTGGTGGTAGAGTCATAGCCGATGTCCATTTACCAGAAAAGGAGAACCAGACCCATCGATGGTAGCTAACGTGATAGTACCATTATCACGGACTTCTCTGATTTCATACGGTCCCAACCACCTTGTCTACAATTTCCAAGGAAAATCCTGAAATATGGAATCATAAAGAAGCGCCCAATCACCTTTCTGGAAGGATCTCTTCTCGATATGCTTATTGCACCAGCTAGCTCTTTGCTGCTAAATAACAGTTGTGCACTGAAGGGAAAACAAACATGCTTCATCTAACTCATTGAGATGATGTAAGCATTGTGTATGTGCTTCGGTAAGATCCAGTCCAATTTCTTGGGCCATTCTTAGAGTCTTGATCTCAAATTCAATTGGAAAGATAGGCTTTTTTCCAAAGACTAGGTGATAAGGAAAGTATCCAGTAGATTTATGCCATGTTGTGTGATAGGCCCATAAGGCATTTGGAAGCTCGGCTACCCAATTTTGATGGTTTGTTGAAACTTCTTTTGTCAAGATTGCCTCCAAGACTTTATTGGTACTTTCCACTTGTTTGTTTTCCTGTGGGTGATATTGGGAGGTAACTCTATGTTTAATGTGATAATTAGGCTGAGTGGCTGAGATTTTATGTGCTGTAAATTGCGACCCTCCGTCCATGACTACTTACCTGGTTAATCCATAGCATACGAATGGTTCAAATATAAATTTAATTACTGCTTCCTCGGTTGTGTTTGGCAAGGCCACCGCTTCTACCCATTTAGTCATATAGTCTGTTGCAACTAGTATATAATATTTTTGGTTTGATTTTGGGTTGAAGGGGCCAAAAAAATCCAATGCCCATCTCTCAAAAGGTTCCATCGCTAATTGTGGTTGTAGGGTAATTTCATCAGCTTGGCCTGGTTGGCTCATCCTTTGACAACTGTAACAGGCCTGTACATACTTCTTTTCATATTTGAATATTGAGGGCCAATAATAGCCCATATGTAAAACCTTATGCCCAGTTCCAATGTCTGCAAAATGTTCACCACAGGGCTCATCGTGACCCACTTTCAAGACATCGTAAATTTCATCGTCTCTAACACATCTTCGAATATAAAGATCAAACCTTGTGTGGAAAATATATCCACAAATCCAGTTGAACCATGCACTGCATTGAACGATTAATTTCATTTATCTTAATGAGAGGTGTGTTGGTAATTTCCTAGCTGCCGGATAATTCACCACATCAGTGTACCAAGGCATATTAATAGTCACGGTGAACAAGTGTTCGACTGGAAATTGGTCTTCGACTGTCAGAGAGTTATCTGTTTTGGGTACATGAGACAAGAAATCTACAACAAGATTCTCTTTTCCCGATCGATCCTTAATGGTGATGTTGAATTCCTGAAATAGAAACAACCACCAGGTAACCCATCCATTAGTAATTGGTTTATTGGATAAATATCCGATAGCAGAGTGATCAGTATAAAAAATAACTAGATAGCCTATTATATAATGGTGAAATTTATTAATAGCATATATAACGGCTATAAATTCTTTTTTTGTTACTGTGTAATTTAATTCAACAGGAGTAAGATTTTTTCTAATAAAATAAATAACATAAGGTTTGTTTTATTCTTCCAGTCCAAGGACAACGCCTATAGTGATATATGATGCGTTTGAAGAGATGTGAAATGGTAATTTCCAGTTTGGTCCTCTTAGCACCAATGTTGTTGAAACTAACCTTTTAATCTCTACAAATGAAACATCACACTTATCAGACCACTGAAATTCCACATTACTAGTTAAATCATGTAAAGGTTCAACTATTGATGTAGGAGCATCACCAACAAAGCGCAAGCAGAGGATAGATGGATATACACCAGTGTGCATTTTGAAGACATTTTGAAATTTAAAAGAGAAACATTAATGTAATAGATGAAAGGATGTAATTTCTCTTAAATGTTTTGGGGATTGTAACGCAGATCTTGAGTGTTTGCTCTCATCTGTTGGTTGGAGGCATTTATTATAATAAATGTAAAGTAGTTGTAGTCTTTAATTTCGATAAGATAGCTTAGAGTTGTAGGAGGTAAAACTCAAGAAATCTCCCTCGTATGTATTGTATGATTATTCTCATTGTAATTGAGTTGTAGAAGCCAGAGAAAATAGGAGAGTAGAGAAGAATAGGGATTGTAGAAGTTGTTTGAGAAGATATTTGTTGCTATAGAAAACCATGTACAGAAGCACTTGAATTAATATAAGAATGCTTTGATCCAATTTCATGGTGTTGTTATGGTTACTATTTGCATCTCTTGAATGGTATGTTTAGAGTTTTCTTATATGTTTTGTTGTGCATTTATTTCAATGATTTATATGTATGATTTCATGTTGAATGTGTGAAGTCTGTGAGAGGGAGAGTATAAGTTTCAATTTCTCCTCTTCCTGAGAATTCCTACAAGGAGTGCAGTAAAAGTCCGCAAGAAGTGCGTTGACAAGATTCTAAGTTTTACCTCAGAAAAGATCAGGAGAAATAAAGTTGTTCTTATACCAAAATAAGTGCAAGTATAACACAGAGTCGTGCAAGGTGTGTGTAGGCCAGGTCAAAGTCTTAGAATTTTCCAACCCAAGGGAGCGGTTGAAGAAATTTTGTCACAAGGAGTGCACAGAGTTGGAAGATATCAGATAATCAGAGATTATCGTGAGAGCCGCAAGGAGTGCATGCAGGATTCCTTAGAATCCTCGAGTTTGTAGCAAGAATCAAGATCAGAAAGGATAGAGACTTGAAAATTTCAAAGGAAGTGTGAGGTTCAAAGTCATATCGCATAAATCAAGCTTAGGAGGGTGTACGCCAAGTTATTTGGAGAGAAACTATTGAGTGCCTGAACGGACGGTGGAAATTCTTGGAGGATGAAACATCGATTTCTGTGGAATGTTGGATCTAGTAGATCTGCAGAGAGGATAAGACCAAGTGTCTTTCAAAACTCGCAAGATTAGTAGAGATAACAACCGTCAGATCTAGAGGGGCGAGATTCATTGATTTGGTGCCTTGAATTTTGACATTTCGGAAGTCGGGAGTGTGGAGGAAGTTGTAACTCGAAAGTCACAAGTCACAGAGTCTCGATTTGTGAAATTTTGACTTTGTGAAAGAAGAATCTGGGTTTTCAGATCTGAAGGAGAGAGAGTCATTGATTGGACACTTCAAAATATCGACATTTCGGGAGTCGAGAGAGTGGAGTAACTTGCTACCCGAAAGTCGCGAATCGTGAAATCCAAACTTGGCAAGAAAAAGAATCTAGATCATGGGGTAAATCATGACCGTTGATCTGGCATAAGTAGTCATCGCGGTTTCACATTTCAAGAGAAGGGGAGAGGGCCATTTCACAAACCCATGACACACAAAATTTTGACGTGATTGAAAGTTGGGCCCCAGGTCGTAGTCGAAGGTCACATCAGTGAAGAATCAAAGGGAGGAGCTAAGGACTGTTAGCCCATTTTAGGGTTTCAGGAATCAGAGGAGTCGGGGTGACTCACAACGAAAGTCCCAAAATCGAGAAACCCGACATGCCTTTTGGTGTTAATTCTATGTTCACACCGGTGGTCACGTGGAGTGGAGGCTCGCGTCTAGTGCATTTTCACACTGGTGGAGTACATAAAAGGATCTTTGGTATTTAAGTGTCGAATGTTCCAGCAGGGACCAAGGAGCCATTTCGGCTCAGGAATTGGAAGATCCAAAAGAGCGGGAGGTCAACAGACCCTGCTGAGGAGGGGGTCTGTGTTAGGTGGTATTAGAGCTAACAACTTTTTCTTTCTATTGAGAGAAGATAGGAGACAATTGTGATTGAATTCTGTGTGGACATATTGAAACAATTTCGTCGAGGAGATGTCAAGAGAGACTTATGCCTAATCCAGCCATGGAAAGGGAGATGAGGAAACTTCATGCTCTCTTGGATGCTATGGAGACATCACAGAGGAGAACACCTGATACTGGAGATATTAGTGAGGCCGAGAATGAGAATGAAGATGGAGCCAAAGATACTACAGAGGAACATCTATTTAAAGTTGTTTCCAGAATAGGTTCCAGAGAAAAATTGGACATACCGATGTATGAAGGTAACTTAGATGTTGAGGAGTTGCTAGATTGGTTTAGAGATCTAGATAAATACTTCAACTATGAGGATATCGAAGAAGACAAGAAAGTAAAACATGTTATCACTAGACTGAAAGGGCATGCAACACTGTGGTGGGATGAACTGCATGTTGACATGCATTGCAAAGGAAAACAAAGAATCAAAATATGTGACAATATGGTCGCCAAGATGAAAGACAAATTCATACCCATAGATTACCAAATTAATCCATTTCAAAGAATGAATAATTTGAGATAGAAAGGGATGACAATGAAGGAATACACTTAGGAATTTTATAGGTTAAATATCAGAGTTGGTCATCGCAATATTGATGATGAAAAATTCGTCAGATACATGAATAGCCTGAGATATGAGATTCAGGATGATATGAGCATGGTGACAATCAGGAATGTAGAATATGCTTATCAGATTTCTTCAAAGGCAAAAGTGAAATTGGTTTGAAAGCAAGGTCAAAGGGGAAGAGGTAGAAGTCAAAGTAGAGGCAAAGCAGTTTCCTAGGAAAGAGTACAGAAGCCTAAGGATGAAGAGAAGAAACCTCATAACCACCCAGAAAGGGGAGGACGCTCACAAGGAAGACAATATGCTGATAGGAATGCTTTTCCTTGAGCAAGAGGAAGAGGAAGAGGCAGAGGAGGTGAAATAAAGTGTTTTGTCTGTGGAAAGATCAGACACAAATATTGGGAATGTCTTGATAAAAAAAGAGATGGAGGAGGAGAAGCTCACACTTCAGAAGTGCAAAGGTGAAATGTCGAGGAAGAAGATGGAGAAGGTGGAAGATCCTTAATGTTGAGGAAAAATCTCCTGAAGCCAGAGAAAGAGATGGAGAATCTAACCCAGAGGAAAAATTTGTTTAGGATTGCTTGCAATACCAAGGATAGGGCATGTGAGGTGCTAGTTTATAGTGGAAGCATAGATAATATAGTATCCACTGAGATGGTGGAGAATCTAGAATTGGAGACAGTTGCACATCCAAGCCCATACAAAGTTTCATGGTTTCAAAAAGGACATCAGGTAACTATCACTAAATAATGTTTAGTTGAATTTAAGATAGGGGGATACAGAGATGAGATCTTATGTGATGTTATTCCCATGGATGTCTCTCATATTTTGTTGGGGAGGTTGTGGAAATATGAAAGAAATGTTATTCATGATGGAAGAAACAACACATAAACCTTGGAGAAGAATGGTAGGACGCATATGTTGCTACCAATTCAAAACAAGAAGGTGAAAGTAGAAACAAGCAATATTATACTTCTCATGAGTGGGAAGAAACTTCTTGGTGAATTCAAGAAAGATCAAGAAATTTAGTTTGTTGTGGTTAGAAAACCTAGAGTCATCTTAACTAGTACCTCAATAGATGATCTACCTGAAGAAATTTAGGAACTGCTGGAGAATTTCACTAATATAGTGGTGGACGATTTACCTGGTTCATTGTTTCCCATCAGAAGTATAAGACATCACATTGACCTTATACTAGGATTGAGTTTACCAAAAAAATAAGAGTACATATTGATTCCATGGGAGAATGAAGAGGTTAAGAAGCAAGTCCATGATTTGATGGACAAAGGGTTGATCAGAGAAAGATTGAGTCCATGCATTGTACCTACAGTGTTAAGTCCGAAGAAGGATGGTGGATGGAGAATATGTACAGACTCAAGGTATATAAACAAAATCACCATTAGGTATATATTTCCTTTACCCAGGTGTTGGCAACCCCACATGATTTTGATAATTAACATGATCAGAAGAAATTGCATTTTTCTGTAGCTTCCATCACCTCAATTTTGTAACTTTTTTGAGAGTTTTGAGATAATTATTGGATTAAAAGATACCCTTATTAATTTCTTATTTTTTTCATTTTTTCATTTTTCATTTTATGTTTAATTCATGACTGTAAGCATGAATTAAACATAAAACTTAGCTTGGTGTTATAATTTTTCTTTGTTCCTTAGAAACATCTTTGTTAAATGTCACCCATATTTAACTGAAATCCAAATCTAATGGTTGAGTGATCTATTCTCGATGTTATGGTTTTAAAATGGTTTGATAGTTTATTTTCGATTTTTGAAGAGCCTTTGATATTTTTTATAATGCCCTCGCGAATTCAATGGTCGTAACAACAGTCATACAAATGAATTCAGACCTATTGTACTCGCGTCCTCACCTCACCTTGTTGGCTTAAAATATTAATGATCTATACATTACCTCCATAGGGTTTTGGTATTGTGTAGTTATGTCACTCATCACAAGAGATGGTAGAGGATTAAATTGAAACCTCTAGTTTTCACTCCCACTATCCGAGTTATGATAACACACAGGATATGTTATTTTCATGTCTCCACTCTCCATTTGGGCTGGATTTTGTTGCTCACACGACTGGAAACTAAGACTATTCCAACTAATATCTATCACATTTTGGTTACAGTTTTCATGGCTCTTGTCATTCTCTTGGAGATGAATGGATACCAGGCCTTACTTTCTCACAATGATGCGATTGAGGACCTAAAAAGTCATGGCTGGGATATATTCCTTAAGAAGTTTGAGGGTTATAATCTTTAGGTGGAAAAATCCTTCACGCAAACCTTTGATAGTTGCAGAGATAAAATTGGAGACATACAGTTAGAATTGAATGAGGAGTTCGGGAGTAAAGTAATAGGGCTTCCACCAAAGGGTGAAAGGTGGTTCAAAAAAACCTGAATTGAAGGATTCTTGTGGAGTCTATTTATGACATCCCGAAAGATCAATTGTTGTGTAAAAGGTATTCCTATATCCATGGTAAAACCTAGATGGCATAGTTTGTTGTTAATTATCAAGCAATTTGTGACATGCGAAGGTCGATACAGACTGGTCTTCCTCTACCATATCTGTTTACTCATGAATTTCATAGGTTTCGATTTAGATATGCCATTTTACTTGTTGAGAAGTATCTATAATATGTCCAAATGATTTAAACAACATTGTATCGATTCAATCTTGTTCCATCATAGATTGGTTAAGATATTGTTGATGTACCACCTGTCGACCATAAGTGATAGTTGGAAGAATTTCTTGATAAGGAATGGCTTTGCCCAGACTGATCCTACAACAAACCCTAACTTAGACAAGTCAATTTTGAAGACCAGTTATGTATTTCAATCAATGGACCAAAGTTTACCGATAGAAACCCTATAGACGAATGGACACCGAGTAAGTCTTCACCTACAATATTTCCTAAGCAAGAGACTATTGAATTGAAGGTAATTGACCCTCTTGTGCCTATGATTGATGTTATCATGAATGTTATAATTAATTTGGATGTCAAGAAACCTTGCAAAGGAACACAAAAACAATGCACATATTTATGGTTAAAAAATAAGAAGGTAGGTCACCTAATTTCAATGAAACTAAGGAACCGAAATGATACTCATCTAAGATATATTGATCTGATTGAGATCGATGAGGTTTTGGATCCTGAAATAGAGGATTTTCTAGTTCAGGAAGATCCTCCAAGAGGGAAGTTATCGTTCCTACTGAACCTTATGATTTTGTGACAAATTTTCCACCATGCCTTAAAGGTAAATAAGTGTTCTACAATATTAGGCATGACTAGAAGAAAACGGTAGGTAAGATTAATGCTCGCTTGTTTGACTGTGCCCTTCATCGACTTGCCATATTCCCTGTACAATGTGATGTTTGTTTCCATTGGGTCGAGTGGTATTACACCGACATTCCTCTCCTATAGGCCAGAATTAAAACTCTTACTGCTCAAAATGATTTATTGAGGCAAGAAAACCTTGATCTCAAGGCGCACGTAGAGAGGAAGACTAAACGTATCAAGACATCCAGAAACATAGTCATCAAGAATGCGACAAGTATCAAGAAAATAATAAACTCTGAATTCTATGACCCCTCTTTAGTTAACTTTTAATTGTAAACAATTTTATTTTCTTTTCAGTTTATTTATGTTATCTAATTTGTAATAAGTAGATTTGAAGTTTTGATTTCATTTACTAAAATTAAGACTGGCTACAGAATATTTTATTTTGTAGCCAAGTCTATTTTAATAAGAAATTAGTTATTAGTAATTGTTTGTTCTAATTTGTCAAAAAAAATTGCTTTTCTTAGGAAATGGGAGATTTTGTTGTTGATTATTGGGAGAAAATATTTTCACTTGTACATCTAAATGATCTGTAGTTTATTCTCCTTTATGTTTTAGAAAAACTTTGATTTATTTTTTAATAAACCAACTTTGTTAGAAGTGGTTTCCCATCCACTATTTTTGTAAATTTACTTGATTTTTGGAGATCCAACTCTATCCTGTGAGATATGAGTATGCGATCTCTGGTTACTTTAAATACTATTCACTTTGTTAGTGAAAGGGATATTTTTCATGGAATGGATTATGGACATGTAATTCTCAGAACTATATGGAGAAGTGGTTCACATTTTATCTTTAGACCAATGTGAAATTGTTCCATTTATGTTTTTCCTTTTATATTATGAGATATCAATATGTTATGCAGCTTTAGTCTCATTAACATGCGATGTTTCATCTTATTCAGTGCTTTAAAATTTTGTCTATAACTTGTTGTTTCATATATTATATATGTGATCCTTATTTCAACTTTAATATCATGATTTATTCTTGATGTTTAGTTGATGTATCCAATGAAATGTTTCACATTGAAGTTTCTTTTATTGTAATCATTCATAATCACAAGGTCATTGGATCTACATTTTTGCTACTCTGTTCTTATATCCTAGCTGGCAATAAACACCTTGGGTTTATTCGGGAGACATTAGTACAATCATGTCACAGATTTCTCTCACAGGAAAGATAGATGAAGGTTTGGATCTCATAGATACATAGCCACAGTATGAAACTAATCCCAGGTTAGCTTTATTCGCATTTAATTTATGTTATTAGCTTATTTATCATCGAAGCAAGACAATTTAAATTTGTTGTGACCATTACTCTATCCTTGTTTCAAATCATGTTTTATTAGTATCTTTTTAAGTTCTTAGATCTTAGATTATAAAAGAAAAAATATAAAAATATGTTCTTTCTTTATTTACTTTTGAAAACAATTACCAAACATTGATTTCGCAAGGCATTCACCAAAAACTTGCAATTTTTAAATACTTTGTTTATAGTCACATATTTATATTTCTGGAAATACTTGTAAATAATTAGATTAAAGTATACAGTATTATAGTTTTATCTTTAGAGTAGTTTATATCTTTTCTTTATTTTAGGACCCTAGTTGGATAACAGAGCCATTAAAACTGTCAGAATAGATCACACCAAATGGCTTGGGTTAATTATACAACCCCGATCTAGATCTATTCTCCTAGTTGACGATGTGTCACTTATGCCTGACAACAAATGGTGCTAGAAGGAGGGCTTGAATTCAATTGATGTCATGTGGAGGTCGAAAGACTCCTCCCCCACACACTCACTCCCCTATCGTAATGCGTAGTCTCTCAGAAAACAACGTTACACTTGAAACAACAACTAACTCAAGCAATAACCCTAATATTCTCATTGAACCAGTGACACCAGTTCCTAAAGGGGCCGACATCCAATAAATTGTTCTTCAGTCACTCATAAGAAAACATAGTACATTAGCCCATATCAGACAACCTGGTATGCCTCTTAATCAATCCCTTGATTTCTTCGATATCCGAGAACAACTTCAAGGAACTAGTATGCTCCAAAACCCATTAGGTGAACATACTACCAATCCTACCAAAACACCTATCCTTGGAGTCAGGGGATCTAGTATTCCACCTTCCCCACCTGAGTCATCTCCATCCTCTTCAGGAGGAGAGTCTTCAAACAAAGGAATTTCATCATTAGGACCATCACAGCCTTCGACACCACTAACACCCATGGAAAACCAAAACAATCACGCTAGACGTTGGCTCGATCAAGATGTCCTGGTTGTACTCAGACCTCAACACCCATTACCAAAACACCTGGAGAAATAGTTACCCAAATTTGATCCATATTCCAAACAATCTATTGAATACCACATCAAAAAATTTATGTCAACCATTAGACTCTGGAGTGTTGAACACAAGGATCTAGTATGCCTATTATTCCCTTATACTTTTGAGGGAAATGCCTCCACATGGTATTTCACTCAACGACCCTAAACCATCGTATCTTGGGACAAGTTTGAAACTTGTTTTTTGGAAAAAAATGGAGATGATAAATCTCCTGAAGTCTTAGTTATGGAACTCTCCAGCCTAAAAATGAATCCCAAGGAAAAAGTGAAATATTTTAACTAAATATTTCTTAAAATTAAATCCCTACATATTCAATGCATACTGAAATCCTAATTTTCGCATATTACACTAAGGCTCTGCATAATAACATAGCAATTTGTGTCAAAAGGTATAAAAAAAACACACTATTAGAAGCCTTTGAGGAATCAAGCCAAATTGAAAAGGATATATTAATCTTAAAAGACAATCTCAATAGTGAAGCTGAAACAACTTCATCCTCTAAAAAGAAAATAGAAATCCTTGCTAGGCTTCCTCAAACTAAAAATCAACCATAAATTTTAGACTTAGAAAGATTGCAGAAATCTTTCCAAAAACTGTCCAACCAGTTCGTTGACTTGAAGAAATCAGCTGAGGAGGCATCCGCAAGAAAATAATGTTTTAAAACTCCTTCCAGAAAACCTTTTCCTCCCAACCGGCCAAACCCAACCATTGAAGGTCTAAATTTCGAAAGATTGTAGTATGGGAAAGACTTCGCTAGTGTACTAAGGTCATATTGTAGGAGGAGGACAATTAGAAATTGATTCTTCCAAGATTGATGTAATTGTAAACTGGCATGAGCCCAAAAGTGTAACCGAGATACAGATCTTCTTAGGTGCAGTCTAGTATTAGAGGAGGTTCATTTCAAACTTCTCCTTTATAGAAACTCCTTTGCATGCCTTAACCAGTGTGAAGAACACTTTTCAGTGGGGAGAAAAGCAACAAAAAACTTTCGACACTTTGAAGGAAAATATCAGTATTGCACCAGTATTATCACTTTTGAATGTTCAACATACCTTTGAGATCGAGACATATGCCAGTGGGTACGCCATGGGTGCAATATTGATTCAATATCATAAGCCTATTTGTTACCACTCTAAAACTTTTAACCAAGTTGTTGTTAACTATCCTACATATGATAAAGAGTTGTATGCATTAGTTCAAATCATAAAGAAATGGAAGCATTACTTGTAAGGGAAGGAAACATTCATACATAAATACCACCAACCCTTATAGTATCTCCAAGCACAAACCAAACTGCAATAATCTCGACATGACACATGGATGGGTTTCCTATAACAATTTCATTTGGTAATCATGTCCAAAAAGGGTACAAGTAATAAGGTAGTTGATATGCTTTCTAGACCTCCTATTGCTTCTTCTATTATTTTGAAGAATACTTCTTTATCTCATGATATCTATGTGGAACAATATTCCACTGATGAATATTTTAAAGAAGTATATGAGAAGCTAACCCATGGTGCATAGGTATAGAACTATTGTCTACATGGAAAACTACTCTACCATCTTGGAAAGCTATGCATTCCTACAGTGAACAAGTCCATGTAATATGAGAAGCTCACACTTTTGTTGTGTCTAGGCATTTTGGGGTAGGAAAAACTATGGCTCATTTGTAGAGGTTTTTTAACTGGCCTCAAATGAAAGAAATTGTAACTAAATATGTAAATGGGTGTGTGATGTGTTCTACTTGTAAGCCCACTGATAGAAAACTGGGGCTACACTCACCACTACATGTTCCATACCATCCATGGGAAAGTATCTCCATGTATTTTGTAAGGGGTTTACTAGTGTCGAAAGGGGGTCACGACTATTTGTATGTTGTAGTGGATAGGTTAAACAACATCTGTATCTTAATGCCATGTAAAAATCAAATCAATTATGAGCATACTGCTAATCTCTTCTTTCAGTGTGTTTGGGTTACTGATGGGTGTTCTATATGCACTAAATCCCTCAATTAAATTGTCAACCCAGGGTAAGAAAACTTAGAGTTGTAGAACTATATGTGCCAAGGAAAAAATCTAGAGGAAGTATAATCTAACTAAGGAGATGGCCTATCTAAGGGTTAATCTACTTAAGCAAAGACTATGAATAAGAAAACCCTATCAAGAAACTTGAACTATCTACCCTAAGCAAATTTTAAACAATGGATCGATGGATTGTTCCTAAAGAAGAAAATGAAAACCCTACATTGAACAAGTTAATCTATTTAATATAATGAACAAAATCAAGCCATATATTTAATCTATTAAACTCTATGAACAATAGCAACAACAAACTAATCTAATCAATCTATTCAAATTAATGAGCATCAATAAGTAAACAAATAAGAAATCAAATAACTAACCTATGGAAACTTCTTCAACAAGTAAACTAATCAAAACTACTCAACAGGTAACTAATCAAACTATTAATCAAGTGAACTCTATTCTTAAGATGAAATCTATAATTACTTCTAATCTGCAAAGGGAAATATTAACCTATTGAATTTAAAAGCATCATGACAATATTCAAAGATTAATCAACAATTACTCTTAATCTACAATAACAAGAAACTTCAAATATAATGATGATGATTATGTCTTCGGTGTCTTATGACATCACGATGGCATCTAAAGATTAGTGATAACTCAAGAGGAATAATTTCAATATTAAATTCTATGTAGAAATGGAAAGTATCAATCAAGCAATCTAACGAGAGTTTAGCCATCATAGAAGAAACATCAACTATCCTGAAAATCCATGTGATCTTTCAATTTATGCATTAATCATCAACAATAAGAAAACACTGTTCTACTTAATTCAAATGCAATCTTATGCTAAGGTAAGAAAATTCACACAATTAAAGACTTATAACTAAAACTTAACTCAAACTCAAACTTCTATTTAAAATTACAAGTTAAATCTAAAATGGGAATTTCACGAAATAAACTAAACTAATCCTATTATTAACAATTCAAATTGCAAACTGAAATACTCATAAAAACATGATTCAAATCCTACTTCTATATCAACATACTACGGAAAAAATGATAAGCAAACTAAATAGCAAACTAGATAAGCAAATTAAGAATCAAAATCAAAACTAGTAACTATTCATCCATCGAAGCCTTGCCAAAGAAACTCTATATTCTGCATTAACTCAATACTCTGTTTTAACCATTCTACTTAAATCAGAAATTCAAACTAGTATTTAATCACAAAACAAAGTTAGTAGCTAATCTTGCAATCTATTTACTAATTAATTAAAAAGACACAACATATTAACACTATCCTTTACAAGCAACTAAAACACAAGCTATCTATCTAACTATTCACCCAGACCACTGGTGGGCCCTCTAGCAGGTCATGACTACTTCTTAACAACGAATCACGAGATGAACCAACACGCTTTTTGCATTTAAATTAAAAACACAGTCTTGCACAAGTTTATAAAAATGTCTTGAGTTACACAATAAAAACAATTCTAGCTTCACAATTATTAACCTCTTTTTTCTCACCACTACTGTGGTATTTATAACAGTTATAATTTGAGAGGTCGAACACTGGAAGGGTCGACCTCCTCTAAAAATAAAAAATTCCATTAAATGAACTTATAACTATCTGTGGCTTCTAGAAACCAAATGAGACACTCAATGCTTAGCATAATAACTCAATCCGAGATGTCAATAGCTCAATAGTTGGAGGCCAGGAGCATGAACAAAACCCAAGTTGTTGATTCAGCCAACATAGGCCACCGATATAACAACCACCAACTCACCCATGGTTTTAGTGTTGGATGGAGTGTCAGACGCAATGCCGGATGGAGCACTGAAGGCAGTTCTAGATGGAGTACTGGACGAGCTACTGGATGGAAAAACTATTGGATTGTGGAGAGGGGGGGTGAATTGGTAATAGTGTAATTATAATATTTTTCTTCAAATGTTATATCAATGTAGAATTATTATCCAATAATGAGCAGTAAGAAATAAACAATCACACAGATACACAATACACCAGTGTTTTACGTGGAAACCAAAATCGGGAGAAAACCACAGAATGTTTTTTCTTATATGTCTTGAAGAATTACATTCATTGGAAGCACCAACTTCCTTTTTTTTCCAACTGCAACTGGAAGGAGGCTCCAACCCCCTAGTTTCTCAGGCTACAACTTGAGGGAATCTCAAACTCCCCAATTCTTTGGCTACAACTAGAAGGAGGCTACAACCCCCAATGTTCTTCGACTACAACCGAAAGGTGGCTACAACCACCTGTCCTTGTCCTGTCCTACCACCCTAAAGTAGAAGTAGAATGATGAAACCACTGTCACACTATCACTATCATATATACTGTTGTAAACCTGTACCAATAAATCTGAACCATGCATCAACCATGCATCAACCTGTACCTCAACCTGTAATCAACCTGTACCATAAATAAGTGCATCAACCATGCACCAACCTGTAATCAACCTGTACCATAAACAAGTGCATCCAACCATGTACCAAGTATGTACCAATCATGTGTCAACTACTCATCAACTATGACTCATCAATATGTACCAACATCATCAACTATACACCTCATGTATGTGCACCAACTCATCAACTACTTGTCTCAACCATGTACTCAACATGTACCACAACCAAAAGCCCTCATCAATTTCATCATCCAAAATTGATTTGTAGCTATATCATAGACCTGGTGTATATGATCAAATTCCCGCGAACCTTCCTTAACTTTAAAAACAAGAGGCTAGCATTTTCATCAAACTTTTCTTTATTCTCACATGCCTAGTTTTGGATTAGTCAAAAACCCTAACTTGAAGTAATCATAACTTTGAACCTGTAATGTATAAATATCTGAAACTGATAAAAAAAATTATTCAATGTGTTTTATGCAATTCCTCCAAGTTTCACTACTTGGAACCTCTCAGAAAAGGAGTTATAGAAAAAATGGCATACCTTGCTGAATTCTGGCTTATTCTAGAGAGTGAGCTTGTAGAGCGTGCCCCGCACAAAAAATTTAATGGATTTATCTTAAAATATTAAAAAGAATACTACAGACTATACCCTAACCAAAACATTTGGTCTCACTGAATTTGGATCTGTTATGAAGAAGTTATGACATTTTTACCCGAAACACCTGATTTTGACTAGTTTCAGGACTGACCACAAACCCTATTTTCCATGGAGTGTAACTAACAAAATACAAGAACCCACAAGATGAATTTTTTACCACACATACTTGGATATGTTTTCTCACTTTCATAGAAATTTCACGGTCTGAATCATTATAGAAAAAAAGTTATAGCGAAAATGGTGAGATGACCTGTAAATAACATGCCTTAGAAAGCACCATCAAAAGAATTTATCCTTCTTTGCATTTCAGCCTTATTTTCTTCACCTTCACTCATAATTCTGGTTTATATATCCTTGGTTACCTCAGAAACATATATATATTCAATATTCTTAAGTTTGATTCAAATGAGAGAGCCTTGCCTCTTATTTATACTCTCCAAGTAGCTTCCTTGAAAACATCTTCTAGGTCACTTGGCCCACTTTCCTTATTTTAGGGTTGGGTCCACTTCTAATTTCTCCATTAAATTTATTATTGAAATA